>JACEEZ010020121.1:387500-390000 GCA_016584305.1 Chionoecetes opilio
GCATTAATAAGAATACATAGAAATCAAATGCATTGCTAGTTGTAATAATAGCAATAATAATAATAATAATAATAGTAATAATGATAATAGAGAAAAAGCAATAATAGTCATATAAAATACTTTGCATTTGGTATAGAAGCAAAGTCACACACACAGACATACACACACGTACGTAGGTATGCATACGCACACACACACACACACACACACACACACACACACACACACACACATAGTACACACGGCCCGCCTGTCCTTTTAGTGGTTCATCTGTGTTTGATCAGTAGAGGCCGCCGGGGGGGGGGGGGGGGGGAGGGGGGGGGACGTGACTCCATGTAAACAACAAACGAACAAACGAACGAATAAACGAGACACAAATATAGAAACAGATCAGAAAAATATAATTAAGAGACGTGGAAGAATAAGCGACTTTTTCTTTTGACAACGATGGTGAAGATAGCGATAGTATTAATGGTGATAATGATGATACTAATAGGGCATAGCAGTACCAGGCTGGCTTGGAACCCCTGGACAGAGCGTCTTAGTCACCTCAGCCACCTCGCCACACGGAGGTTAAAGGGTTGTGAGAGGCACCCCAACCTTCCTTTTGCCCCCTCAACCTCAACCTCAACCTGCCTTCAACCTCAACCTCAACCTTTGCCTTGCCTTTAACCTCAAGCTCAATCTCAACCTGCCTTCAATATCAACCTCAATCTTTGTCTTGCCTTCAACCTCAACCTCAACCTCAACCTGCCTTTTCACCTCAACCTCAACCTCAACCTTTGTCTTGCCTTCAACCTCAACCTCAATCTCAACTTTCTTTTTACCCCCCCCCCCCTGCCTTGAGGTTGGGGTGTCTGTCGTGACCTTCTAACATCCGTGTGGCGGGGTGGCTACGACGCTCTGTCCACGGGTTCGAATCCAACCTGGTACTGTTATACATTTTGTCTTAATTGATTCAATAAAATAATAATAATAATGATAATAATAATAAGAATGATAACAAAGATGATAATAATAATAGTGATAATTTTTTCTTCATATTTTTCTATATCTTGAGAACGTCATTGTCTCTTTTCAATAAATGATAAATGAAAAAAACGGAAAAAAAAATGAATAGAATAAAATAATATAAATGAAACGAACAATAACAAAAACAAATGAACACCAAAAGTATAGATGTATGAATCGTGTTTTTTTTCTTCAATTCGTTTATATTTTCTGTCTTGGAGGCCTGGAGAGAAGGAAGGAGGGAAGGAGAGAGGGCGGGAAGGAGAGGAGAGAGGGAGGGAAGGAGAGGAGAGAGGGAGGGAACAGGGAAGGAGGGGAGGAGAGAGGGAGGGAGGAGGGAAGGAGGGAGGGAGGGAGAAGAGGAGGGGAAAGGAAGGGAGGAAAGAGGAGAGAGGAGGAGATGAGAGGGAAAGAGAGGAGAGATGAGAGGGAAGAGGAGGAGAGATGAGAGGGGAAAGGGGAGGGAGAGATGAGAGGAGGAGAAGAGATGAGAGGAGGAGGATGAGAGGGAAGGAGAGGAGAGATGAGAGGGAAGGAGAAAGAGATGAAGGGAAAGGGGAGAGATGAGAGGAAGGAGAGAGAGATGAGAGGGAAGAGAGAGATGAGAGGGAAGGAGAGAGAGAGAGAGGAAGGAGAGAGGAGAGAGAGAGGGAAAGAGAGAGATGAGAGGGAAGGAGAGGAGAGATGAGAGGGAAGGAGAGAGAGAGGATGAGAGGGAAGAGAGGAGAGATGAGAGGGAAGGAGAGAGGAGAGATGAGAGGAGGAGAGAGAGATGAGAGGGAAAGAGAGAGATGAGAGGGAGGAGAGAGAGATGAGAGGGAAAGGATGAGAGGAGAGATGAGAGGGAGAGATGAGGGGAGGAGGAGAGATGAGAGGGAAGGAGAGAGATGAGAGGGAAGGAGAGAGGAGAGATGAGAGGGAAGGAGAGAGGAGAGATGAGAGGGAAGGAGAGAGAGATGAGAGGGAAGGAGAGAGAGATGAGAGGGAAGGAGAGGAGATGAGAGGAAGGAGAGAGGAGAGATGAGAGGGAAGGAGAGAGGAGAGATGAGAGGGAAGAGAGAGAGATGAGAGGAGAAGGAGAGAGAGAGGGAAGAGAGAGAGAGGAGAGAGGAGAGATGAGAGGGAAGGAGAGAGGAGAGATGAGAGGGAAGGAGAGAGGAGAGATGAGAGGGAAGGAGAGAGGAGAGATGAGAGGGAAGGAGAGAGGAGAGATGAGAGGGAAGGAGAGAGGAGAGATGAGAGGGAGGGAAACAACATTCATGGAGGAGAGGAGATACATTAGAGGGAGAGGAATGGAGGAAAAGCGACCATACTCTGTGTGTGTGTGTGTGTGTGTGTGTGTGTGTGTGTGTGTGTGTGTGTGTGTGTGTGTGTGTGTGTTCATCAGTGAAGGACAAAAAAGTTAATTTGACTAATGTTGTGTGTGTGTGTGTGTGTGTGTGTTCATCTAGTTGTATTCATCTAGTTGTATTCATCTAGTTGTATTCAT
>JACEEZ010020121.1:402500-409548 GCA_016584305.1 Chionoecetes opilio
TGAAGCAGATTGTCGCCCTCCTGTGACGGGGCATCAGCAAGTTCCGCGCCACGGCTGGAACCGGGCAGATTTTTTTGCCGCGCTTTTTACAAAAGTCGTGTTTTTACGGAAATAAGGCGTGGAAATGGATTTTTTTTGGTGGTTTGGATATTTTGATTGACCATTCAACATAATTATACAAATAAAAATGGGTCTGGACGATTACTTTATGATGTAGAAAAAATTGGAATACACACATAATAAAAAAAAAACTGTTCCCTTATAAAAATAAATGAAAAAATAGAACTAGAATTAGCAAAAAAACCTTTCTTGATAAAAATAAATAAAAAAACAAAAAACTACATTACAAAAAAAAAAAAAAAAAACTCACCTGGTTGTATGAGTCACACATACATTTATTTTTTCAGCCAGTCCCTTAACATGTAAAAAAAAAATTAGCAATACACACATAATAAAAAAAGCAAAACACTCGTTCCTGATAAAAATAAATGAAAAAACTCGTAAAACTACAATAAAAAAACAACTTACCTGAAAAAAATAAAAAATAAAAATCGAAAACTGAATTAGAAAAAAAAACCTCTTTCCTGATAAAAATAAATTAAACAAAATCTCAAACTACAATTACAAAAAAAACCTAAAAACTCACCTGGCTGTATGAGTCGCACATCCAATATTTTATCCACCTGAGAGTTATAAGCGGTAATGTGGAAGACGCATTCGGGTGTGTCTTGGATGCAGGTGATGTTGACGGGCACCAGGTCTTCGCTGACTTGCTGCCACTTCACCGTGCCCGAGCCCGAGGAGGACACGTGGAACACCTCCGCCCACAGCCTGGACAAGGACCAGGTTGGAGGGCGAGGTTAGAGGGCGAGATCATGGGTGGAGTTAGAGATACACACTTAAACGCACTCAAACACACGCTAAGTACCACCTTCAACTCCCATATTAAATTACACCTCCGCCCACAGCCTGGACAAGGACCAGGTTAAAGGGCGAGGTTAGAGGGCGAGGTTAGAGGGTGAGGTTAGAGGGTGAGGTTAGAACATAAGAACATGAGAAAATAAGGAAGCTACAAGAGGCCGTGAGACCTACACGAGGTAGTTCCTGTTACTTAACACTACCTACATCCACCTTTCATCCCCATCCATAAAGCGGTCTAGCCTCCTTTTAAAGCTCTCTAATGACTCCGCACTAACTACCTGTCTATTGAGTCCATTCCAATAATTTACCACCCTATTTGTGAACCAGTTTTTCCTTATTTCTTTTCTAAATCGACGCTTTTCCAGCTTGAATCCGTTACTTCTTGTTCTACCCTGGTTACTAGGGCGAGGTTTAGAGGGTAGAGGATGAGGTCATGGGTGGAGTTAGAGATACACATAAGAAAATAAGGAAGCTACAAGAGGCCGTGAGACTTATGTACGTGGTAGTTCCTGTAAAACACTGGAAAACAATCTTAATTCACTCAAACATACCCAAAACACATTCAAACGCACTCAAACATACCCAAAACACACTCAAGCACACTCAAACACACCCAAAACACACTCAAACGCACTCAAACATACCCAAAACACACTCAAGCGCACTCAAACATACCCTAAACACACTCAAACGCACTAAAACATACCCAAAACCACTCAAACATACCCTAAACACACTCAAGCGCACTAAACATACCCTAAACACACTCAAACGCACTCAAACATACCCAAAACACACTCAAACGCACTCAAACACACTCAAACGCACTCAAACGCACGGAAAAGTACCACCAGACGTCTTTAAAACCTATATATCTCATCTACACACACTCAAACGCACTCAAACACACGCAAAAATACCACCTGAAATATTTAACACCCATATGAACGCACCTACACACACTCAAACGCACTCAAACACACACAAAATTACTACCAGACGTCATTAAAACCACTATAAACCATCTACACACACTCAAACGCACTCAAACGCACTCAAACACACGAAAAATACGACCAGAAGCCTTTAAACGCACCTACACACATTCAGACGCACTCAAATACGAAAAAAACACCCTTAATTCACTTAAACACACACCCAAAACACACTCAAACGCACTCAAACACACGCATAGTACCACCAGACGCCTTTAACATTCATATGAACGCACCTACACGCACTCAAATACGAAAAACCACTCTTAATTCACTCAAACACCCAAAACAGACCCTTCAACACATCTACCTACACACACTTAAACGCACTCGAATACGAAAATAACACAACTCACTCAGACACACCCAAAACAGACCCTTCAACACATCAAAACGCACTCAAACACACCCACACGCACCCTTCAATACACTCAAACACACCCACACGCACTCTACGCTGCCAAACACGCACCCAAAACAGAAGCAAACACTCGAGACACACTCCCAATAGATAGATAGATAGGTAGGTAAATGAGTAGATAAATAGATGTATGTTAGAGGGACGAGGACAAAGGTTTATAGTTAGTTAGTTAAATAGATAGCTAGATATCTAAATGAGTGGATGAATAAATGTGTAAATAAATAGATTGTGAGAGTAAGAAGAGTGAGTGAGAGTGAGTGAGAGTGAGTGAGTGACAGAACAGTTCAACCCCTTTAAAAGAGAGACACAAGATAAGGTTTAGGTAAGAGCAAATGTCTCTCTCTCTCTCTCTCTCTCTCTCTCTCTCTCTCTCTCTCTCTCTCTCTCTCTCTCTCTCTCTCTCTCTCTCTCTCTCTCTCTCTCTAACACAACATACAAAAATAACAAACGACATCATATCATATAACATAACGAGAGAGAGAGAGAGAGAGAGAGAGAGAGAGAGAGAGAGAGAGAGAGAGAGAGAGAGAGAGAGAGAGAGAGAGAGAGAGAGAGAGAGAGAGAGAGAGAGAGAGAGAGAGAGAGAGAGAGAACGTTGATCAATAGCACACTTTGAAGGGAAGACTCCAGCAAATTCAGACAAACTCACTTAAAGTCAAAAATACATATCCATTTTAACCATAATTAAACCCATAGCGAGCCACATAAACCCGTATAAACCAATGAAAGCTTAACTAAACCCATGCAAAATTAGGAAAACCCCACGTAAACTCAGACTAAACCCATGAAAACTTGGGGAAAAAACTTTCACAACAATTGAAGTATAACCTTAGTCAATTTGAGTAAACTCATGTAAAACTTAAGTAATCTCATGTTAAACTTAAGTAATCTCATCTTAAATTTAAGTAATCTCATGTTAAACTTAAGTAATCTCATGTATAACTTAAGTAATCTCATGTAAAATTTAAGTAATCTCATGTTAAACTTAAGTAAACTCATGTAAAACTTAAGTAATCTCATGTTAAACTTAAGTAAACTCATGTAAAACTTAAGTATTCATGTAAACTTAATTAATTCATGTTAAATAATAATTCATGTAAAACTAAGTAACCTCATGTTAAAAATTTAAATAAATTTCATGTATAATTGAAGCAAATTCCTATAAAACTTAAGTAAACTCATGTTAAACTTATGTAAACTCATTAAAACTTAAGTAATCTAATGAATAACTGAAGTAAACTCATGTAAAACTTAAGTAATTTCATATATAATTGAAGTAAATTCCTATCAAACTTAGTAAACCACGCAATCAACTTAAACCCATGAAAATCATTAAAAACTTAAGCAATCAAAGGGAATAACTAGTAAAACTCATGTAAACTTTCATAAAACTCATTAAAACTTAAGTAATTTAATGAATAACTGAAGTAAACTCATGTTCAACTTATGTAAACCCACGCAAACTCAAACTAAACCCACGTGAAAAAAACTTGGGACAAAACTTTAACAATTCAAGCAGCCCGAAGTAAACTATGGAAACTCTAGTAAACTTTCATAAACTCATGTAAAACTTTCGTAAAACTAAGGAAACTTTAGTAAACTCATGGAACTCAGTAAACTATGTAGCCCAACTCAGTAAATACCATGAAAAACTTGAAAAACTTATATCAAAAGTTGACAAAATAAAACTAAATGGGGAAAATTCAGTAAACTCATGGAAACTTACAAGTAAACTCATGGAAACTTCAGTAAACTCATGGAAACTTCGTAAACCATGGAAACTTCAGTAAACTCATGGAAACTTCAGTAAACTCATGGAAACTTCAGTAAACTCATGGAAACTTCAGTAAACTCATGGAAACTTCAGTAAACTCATGGAAGCTTCAGTAAACTCATGGAAACTTCAGTAAACTCATGGAAACTTCAGTAAACTCATGGAAACTTCAGTAAACTCATGGAAACTTCAGTAAACTCATGGAAGCTTCAGTAAACTCATGGAAACTTCAGTAAACTCATGGAAACTAAATAAGCTCATGTAAACTTCAGTAAACTCATGGAAACTCAGTAAACTCATTGAAACTTCAGTAAACTCATGGAAACTTCAAGAACTATGGAAACTTCATTAAACTCATGGAAAACTTCGTAAACTCATGGAAACTCAGAAACTCATGGAAACTTCAGTAAAACCATGGAAACTTAAACCATGAACTAAAACCTTAACTAAACCTTCAAGTAAAACATTAAACTAAACCCATAACTATAAACCTTAACTAAACCCATGACCTAAAACCTTAAACTAAAACCCAGAACTAAAACCTTACTAAACCCAAGAACTAAAACCTTAACTAAACCCATGAACTAAAACCTTAACTAAACCCATGAACTAAAACCTTAACTAAACCCAAGAACTAAAACCTTAACTAAACCCATGAACTAAAACCTTAACTAAACCCATGAACTAAAACCTTAACTAAACCCATGAACTAAAACCTTAACTAAACCCATGAACTAAAACCTTAACTAAACCCATGAACTAAAACCTTAACTAAACCCATGAACTAAAACCTTAACTAAACCCATGAACTAAAACCTTAACTAAACCCATGAACTAAAACCTTAACTAAACCCAAGAACTAAAACCTTAACTAAACCCATGAACTAAAACCTTAACTAAACCAATAACTAAAACCTTAACTAAACCCATGAACTAAAACCTTAACTAAAACCTAACTAAACCTAACTAAACCCATGAACTAAAACCTTAACTAAACCCATGAACTAAAACCTTAACTAAAACCCATGACTAAAACCTTAACTAAACCCAAGAACTAAAACCTAACTAAACCTAAAAAAACCCATGAACTAAAACCTTAACTAAACCCATGAACTAAAACCATGAACTATACTTCAAACTAAACCCATGCACTAAAACCTTAACTATACTTCAAATTAAACCCATGACCTAAAACCTTAACTAAACCCATGAACTAAAACCTTAACTAAACCCATGAACTAAAACCTTAACTAAACCCATGAACTAAAACCTTAACTAAACCCATGAACTAAAACCTTAACTAAACCCATGAACTAAAACCTTAACTAAACCCATGAACTAAAACCTTAACTAAACCCATGAACTAAAACCTTAACTAAACCCAAGAACTAAAACCTTAACTAAACCCAAGAACTAAAACCTTAACTAACCCATGATAAAACCTTAACAAACCCATGAACCTAAAAACCTTAACTAAAACCATGAACTAAACCTTAACTAAACCAAACTAAAACTAATAAACCATGAACTAAAACCTTAACTAAACCCAAGAACTAAAACCTTAACTAAACCCATGAACTAAAACCTTAACTAAACCCAAGAACTAAAACCTTAACTAAACCCATGAACTAAAACCTTAACTAAACCCATGAACTAAAACCTTAACTAAACCCATGAACTAAAACCTTAACTAAACCCATGAACCTAAACCTTAACTAAACCCATGAACTAAAACCTTAACTAAACCCAAGAACTAAAACCTTAACTAAACCCATGAACTAAAACCTTAACTAAACCCATGAACTAAAACCTAAACTAAACCCAAAACCCTAAACTTAAGTAAACTCGCAAAACTTTCAGTAAGCCTCATGTAAATAGTAGTCTCATGAAAACTAAAGTAAACTCAAATAAACTTTAAAACTTCAGAAAACTCTTAAAACTTTAGTAAACTTCAGTAAACTCACGTAAAACTGAAGTAAATTTAAGTAAACCCACGTAAAACTTCAGTAGTCACGTAAAACTTCAGTAAACTTGTAAAAACTTCAATAAACTCGTAAAACTTCAGTAAACTTGTAAAAACTTCAATAAACTCGTAAAACTTCAGTAAACTTGTAAAAACTTCAATACTCATAAAACTTCAGTAAACTTGTAAAAACTTCAATAAACTCGTAAAACTTCAATAAACTTGTAAAAACTTCAGTAAACTGACGTAAAACCTCAGTAAACTAGTAAAACTTCAATAAACTCGTAAAACTTCAATAAACTCGTAAAACTTCAATAAACTCGTAAAACTTAATAAACTCGTAAAACTTCAATAAACTCGTAAAACTTCAATAAACTCGTAAAACTTCAATAAACTCGTAAAACTTCAATAAACTCGTAAAACTTCAGTAAACTCGTAAAAACTTAAGTAAACTCGTAAAACTTAATTAAACTCGTAAAACTTCAGTAAACTCGTAAAACTTCAATAAACTCGTAAAACTTCAATAAACTCGTAAAACTTCAATAAACTCGTAAAACTTCAATAAACTCGTAAAAAATCAATAAACTCGTAAAACTTCAATAAACTCGTAAAACTCAATAAACTCGTAAAAACTTCAATAAACTCGTAAAACTTAATAAACTCGTAAAACTTCAATAAACTCGTAAAACTTCAATAAACTCGTAAAAACTTCAATAAACTCGTAAAACTTCATTAAACTCGTAAAAACTTCAATAAACTCGTAAAAACTTCAATAACTCGTAAAACTTCATTAAACTCGTAAAAACTTCAATAAACTCGTTAAACTTCAAAAACTCAAAAACTATCAATAAACTCGTAAAACTTCAAACTGAAACTCGTAAAACTTCATGTATAAACTCGTAAAACTAATCTACATAAACTCGTAAAACAAATCAAATCAAACTCTAAAACTTAAAACTCGAAATAAACTCTAA
>JACEEZ010020122.1:0-91492 GCA_016584305.1 Chionoecetes opilio
AAAGCGGGATGACACGTTAAGTTTAAACCCTCCCTCACATTTTTTATCCGAAAAAACCACGGATAAAAACTAAAAAGTAAGACCTCGAGAACATTTCATGAACTTAGCAGATGCTCTTTGTACTCGTACTCTCGCTTATCCTTACCAACGATGGCCTCACCAGCCGTTTTTTCATCTAATTTGAAAGAAGGTTATTAAGTCAGTGGTGGTGTTGTACTCACAACTCCTCATTCTACAGGGGTCACGCACGCGCTGAGCCATGAGTTCATCAACAGAGAGGAGAAGAGAGAGAGAGGAGAGAAAGAGAGAGAGAGAGAGAGAGAGAGAGAGAGAGAGAGAGAGAGAGAGAGAGAGAGAGAAGAGATTATTGCCCATTCACAGCTTCTAATTTTCAATATTTTCGGGGAAAAAACCAACGTACGCTTGTACGTATGTGAGCTCGTACCCTTTCTAAGTTCCAAACACGCCCCCCCCCCTCCCCACGGACACGCCGGGGAGCAAAAAAAACCCTCATGTACTAGTACGTCTTGTACGTCCGTCAATCATCCTTTTCCCGGGAGCGTAATTTACAACAATTTTTTATATTCACTTTCACCATATCACCCCTTTCTTCCCAAATTTTTCCCGGTCACAGGGTCGACACTTTCTGATCACCTTTATAAGGTTGAGGAGTTTTGGGTTTTACCAGAGGACGAAGGGGAGGAAGGGAGGAAAGGGAAGGAGGAAGGGAAGGAGGGAAGGAGGGAGGGAGGGGGGAGGGAGGGAAGGAGGGAAGGGTGGGGTGGAAGGGGAGTAGATTTTAGCAGGTGTTCAGTGAAGAGAGGGTCCGCCCTCAGCCTGCCGTGGCGCGTGGCAGAGGCTTCAGGGGGTGGGGAAAAGAGAGAGGAGACGAGAAAAGGAGGGGGAGGGAGCGAGGGCGATGTATAGGGATGGGAAAGGGTGACAGAGTGTGTGTTGGGAGAGGGTGTTTGGGCGAGGGGACGAGAGCATGTGTGTAGAGGAAGAGAGGGACAAGAGGGTGAGTGGCGACCCGAGCTATACGAAGGCCGGGGGCCCATACAGACGGTTCAGATGAGAGAACGAAAAAAAAGGAGGTAGATAGCAAATATTATGATAGGAATGAATGTATGGGATTGTGCAGGGTGGTGGAGGCGACATTTAATGTGCATGGAAAATTATGTGAGTTGTAGTACACTGTTGTTTGGGCGATGCGGTGTGGTGAACCAGGTGGCCGAGAGGTGACTGGTAGTAATACGGGGGGAGATGAGTGCGTGGGAGTGCGGCGTCTGTGTGTGGCCGCATCGAGTGTGAAGAAAAGCGAGGAAGAGCATGCGTGCAGCTGTCGGATGTTGTGAAAGTGGTGAAAAGATTAGAGACAGGCGGCGCGTTATGTTATCTGATGCTGCTAGGGGGTGTGAAAGCAAAACCAAAAGCGATAAGGCCAGCTATTATCACGCGGGTAAATGAAATATTTACATCGAAGTCTCGTTAACTTGTTGTATATAAGTATACATCATTGCCACTGGTCATGTGGGGCAAAAATCAGCAACAATTTTTTTTAAAAAACATGCTCTCCCCAGATCATTCTACTCAATTATTCATTCGGGAAGAAAAAAAGATCAATGCTTTAAATGTATATGATTGGCTTGGCATTGTCATGTCAATAGTATTTCTGCGGCCTCGATAACATTGTGTATCCGGAGCAGCGAATATTAGCACCTTGAACTTCTGATAAAAATGCCATGCGAGGAGGGCGGTGTGGGCGACTGCCAAGGGAAATCTTAGGCCAGAAAATTTCTTTGTTCTCAATTTTTTTTTCTTTTTCATCTAGGTGGAAAATTTCTCAATACAACTCGCAAGGCGCCTCGATGAAAGGCTCACACGGGTACACAGGAGGGAAATCCCATCGGTGCGTCTTGGAGGTTACACTATAAACAACACAATTCAGGTGGAGTGAAAAATAAACTTTTATGGAGACACCCATACTTGCCAAATGGATGAGTAACATCTATATCAAGGTGAGTATAAAAGCAATGCTGTGACAACTTTAATGGCTTTTGATGTTTAAGAGTCGATGTGCCGCTGAGGAGGGGTTAAACCCTTAAAAACTGTCTTGCTTTACTAACTTTGGGAAAAAGGCAACTCGTAGTAAACTAACCTCCACGACTCCCCAAGTAGTAAAATTGGTTTTGCCCTTGAAAATTTTTCCTTTCGCGCCGTACAAAGCGTTTTTTGTGGTTCTCATCTTTTTAACCATTCGCAGTCTTCTATCGTGGACTCTTTTTAGTTAAAAAAAAAAACAAAAAGACGAGAGGGTGCTACTATAGCGTGCGGTCTACCTCGGTGTCTGTAGTCTTCAGTACTGTATTGTGCGGTCTATGCCAATACAGTACCCTACCTGACCTGACCTGACCTGACCTGTCACTGACTATAAATATACCGGAACCCTACTCACTTTATAAAAGGTTTACGTATCTATCCTAAAGGTAAGTATCCTCCTAAAATTCAAGTCGAGAACACAGTCAGACACATTTTACCCTCTACAATATTATTAAAAGATGTCTACAGGTGCCATCTTGACAGAAGAAACAGCGGTTACAATTTTACGTGAAAGCAATCTTCTGGACGACACAAGAAGCAATCCATGTCATCGATGTAGTTGTGCTATGCAAGAAAAAAAATCGTGACAAGAAGGGGAATATAGGCCTTATGAATATATAGGATTATACTTCGCTGTCCTCGTAACGGGTGCCAATTTCACGTTCTGTTGGGAAAAGCAACACATTTTTCTGTTATATGGACATCAGCACATATACACTGAAAAACCTGAGGTTGTGCGAAATTTTAGAACTGATGTTCATTTTTGTAATGGAAATACCCATGACTGTCTTTCCTGTCTCTCTAACAGGAAAATTTTCAATATTATAACTCACTGTATAAAATATGTTTTTCTATAATACTCTACTGTAAAATATGCAATATCATATAGCAATAATAAGCTGCAGCCTGAAGGGGTTAATTGTATGGGTTTAGACCGCACGCTAGTGTAAATGTCCCAGAAGACCGCACGCTATAGTTGGCATCGACCAGAGTCACCAACACATTTTGCATAGTTAAGTCAGATGAAGTTAATTTAACCAAAACTTCACAATTAGCAGTTGCCATCAAACAGGAAGTGCACGAAAATTAACCAAATATGTCTTTTTTAAATTCCATGCACTGAAGGAGAGGGGGGTAGTCGTGAAACATAGCAAAAAAAAACATCATCACGGCGGGGCAAAGCCCCTGGGACGAACTTAATCATTACATATTATAATAAGATAATTATTTTATTATTATATTATTTTTAAAAAACCCCATCATCACGGCGGGGCAAAACACCCGGGGGACGGACTCTTCTTGATACCCCGGGGACTTGGCTTCTGCTACCCCTTAGCTGTTGGGGATGAGTCAGTGGGACACGCAAAGGATTACTGAGCACCATAAGTCAGGATATCCCAGGATGAAAATTAACAGAGAGGAAGCAGACTAAGGCTGATTCACACTGGCGTTTTTTCATCATTTTTTTAGGACGAGAAGGGGTCTGGGTTCTGGGGTGGTGTCATGATCGCAAAGGTTTTCAAAAAAAAACACACCCCCGATCGCTCGGACTTTATCGACCGACTTGCCGAGAATTTCGCGCGCCAAATTCAAATAAACGCAGAAGCCAGCCCCCACCCTCTCCCAAATCACCCCCAAATTTTGGTATAAATTTCGGGATTGGGCACTAAAAACTAAAAAATTTACTTACATCATCGTGCAGATCTTTTCATCCTTAATTGATCCAAATTTCCCATTTCCAATGGCGATACATATAATACCGAAAATTTTCCATTTTTGCTAGCCATAAACGGTGTTAGTTTAAATCAGATTATGTTTGGTTAGACGTGGGGTTTTATTTAGCAGATGATATCAAGGAAAAAAAGAATATCATACTACTTCATAATAGTAAGTGCGCGAAAACTTATCTATCGCGCCCAATCAGACAAGCCAGCCACTAGCCCCCTATAGCCCCTAGCGCGACGTGACCCTGACCTGCTGCCTGAGACCCTCACTGGCCCCCGGGAACAACAACAAGCTCGAGAATGAGCTTGACAGACGACCTACAAAGCGATACTAAAAGCAGAAAAGGTCACAACAAGAAGAAGAAGAAGAAGATTTGTCGATCGAACGGGAAATTTCGTGTGTGAACGTAATCTCCGCACTAGCCCCCAAGAGACCGACTTCTCGTCCTATAAAATGCCCAAAAACGCCATGTGAATCAGCCTTTACACTGTTGTTGGTGGGGGAGATGATAGAAGCGGGGATAAGGGGATGAGTGATATATGAGGAGGGCTTGAATGGAGATGGAGAGGAGGGAGAAAATGGAAAGGGGAAAAATGTAAAAGAGACGGAGAGGATGGAGGGCGCAGATTAAGAAATGCAGGTCTAGATGCATGCTAAAAGGGAAGTCGTCGCCGCAATAAAGATGAGAGCATTTCCTTTGTTTGTTTTCTCACTGTTTGTTAAATTAAAACAAAAAGAGAGAGAGAGAGGGGAGAAAAGGGGAGAGAGAGAGAGAGAGGGAGAGAGAGAGAGAGAGGGGAGAGAGAGAGAGAGAGAGGAAGAAGAGAGAAGAGAGAGAGAGGGGAAGATAAATTTTCTCCTACTAGACACTTTGCAAGTCCCAAACTCAAGGTTTTTGATTACAAACCCCCGCCACTCGCACGACTGGCGGACTCAAACCCGCTGCCCAAAATGCCAGGGCCTGCACTTGCGAGCTCACGTCTCTAAAAACCTTGCCCCCTGACGGGCAAAGAGAGAGATAGCCGGCCGCAAGGCCCCAGTTTTTAAAGAGGAGGGGGACATCCGGGAAAAGCCCAAATTTTGTTCAGGCATTCTACAGGTCCTAGCTATGATTTTAAAGGGGGGAGAAAACGTAAATTTACTCAAAACCCTTATAACCATTTTTGTGATAACGGCAAATTTTCACTTTAGAAAATTTGATGAAATCAAGATTCGCCTTTAATGGCAAAAAAATTTTCCGTTTTTGAATACCCCCAATACTACATAAAAATCATACAAGAAGTCAGGTTGAAGTTTTCTACACACTCCCCCAGCCCAAATTAAAAGAAAAAAATTTTGCCCCTTCAGATCGCAACCCAAAGACAAGAGTAAGCAGGTCGGACAAGTGTCTATGCTGAAAGGATCGGGGCCCCTTTTTTTCCCTCTCTACATAGTCAACAGCCCTTTTATGGGGACCGGGACACCTTCTTCAAGCATGAAATCACCCATCCCCTCCTTTTTTTTTTGGCTGAAAGGGGGAAACTGCGCAAGGAAAAGTCCGATCTCCCCAAACATTCGGGCCCAAAGACGAAAAGGGAAAAACCCCCTCTGGCCATTTGATGTTAGAGTCTCATGGTGCTGCTGTGGTACCCTCCCCCCAGTGACGGGCATCAAAACATTTGACGTTTATGCAAGTGGAGTGTTTGTTCCCCACCATGGGGAAAATGGAACCTCTATGAGAGTAGATTGGTATGGGCGGCCCGGAAAACAGTATCAAAGAACACCAGAGAGAAACGGGGGAAAGGTGTGAAGGAAAGTTGGCGGGCCGACCGGGCCCCAGGCAATTGGCCCGATTTCCTGCGTGACCCCCAAAAAAGGTAGAACTTTTCCCATTTTTCCTTCGAGAAGATTTATCCACTCCCTCCCGAGGGGAAAAGCAGGTTTGAAACATCGGGACCCTCTGTAGTCTGCAGTGCACGCCACTCGTCCCCCGCCTTTGGGACCACGAAGAGGAGACACAAAAAATTTGGCCCATTACGATGCCCAGAGATGGATACCACATGTTTTGGTACCCCCGTGGATACTGACTTCTTGTCATCCTCATCGGAAGTATCACTTTCTGCCAGCATATCCATCGCGCATGGGGGTCCCTTCGGCAGTGGCAAAACTTCCTTTTTCCTACCATAAATCCCCTCTTTAGCTCTGGGCAAGAAAGCCCCCAGGCTACAGTGTTCCAAGTTTCCCCAAGGGGTGTACACTTTTTTCTTCTTTGGGAAAGGGGAAAAAGTGGGGTTTGGGGGAACTGGGGTCCTTCCGAAGTCACAGAGCCTTAAACTCATCGTAGAACATCACATGCAAAAATCCCCGGGGATTGCCAGGATTCCAGATGGGGAAGGGTTCACAGTCGTTATTTACAAGACCACCTTGGGTGTCGGTGAAAAAGCAAAAAAGGGAACTGTTCTGCCAGAAAAACGAACGATGGAGACATTTCCCCCAAAATCAACAGGCCCTGCGCACACACCCAAACGTGCAGTGTACCAGGCGGCATCGGCAACCTGTACAGGGCCCCCCAACAGACAAAACTGCTGAGGCTGCGGTTTTGGACCTGGGTGCGAAAAAAAGTCCCGGGTTTCCTCTGGACTCGCAGCCGCGGGAGCAAAGGTTAAATGAAATTGAAAGGGGCCGCAAAAATGTGCAGGTTTTTGGGGGGAGAGTTCCTCAAAAAGCCATGGAAAGGCACCGAACTGGAGCGCAAATGTGAGAAGTGACCTAATTTTAAAATTTGAATCATACCTGCATTTTGGGTATGGGGGTTAACAAAGAAATGGGGATTCCCGCAGCTGTCAGAAAAAACATATGTTTTTTAATGAGCTTAAAGAAAATTTTTTTTCATAAAGCCCGTCATTTAATTAAACCCCGTCCCTTTTTTAATTTCGGGGTTTGTTTAATTCGGTTCTGCTAAAAAACTCTGGGATTTCGCGATGTCCCAGGGGGTTTTTAAATCGAAAAATATTAATTTTTGTTTTTTTGACACCTATTGGGAAAATTTTTTTCGGGGTTATTAAATATAAAAAATAAAAACTTGCTCCAATAAACTTTCCTTAGTATTCTTTAAAAACCCTTCCCTAATTTCCACATCGGAAAAGTCAAAAAAATAAAAAAGCGTTCCTTTACCTCTGAGTGAGGGGTCATTTTTTCCCCCTCTCAAATCATAGCTAGGGGCCGTAAGGCCTAAAAAAAATTTTTGGGGCTTTTATCCGGCATGTCCCCCTCATTTCACTAAGCGCCGGGGTAAGAGGGAAGAGAGAGGAGAAGAGAAGGAGAAAGAGGGAGAAGGAGAGAAGAGGAGAAGAGTGGGTGGGGGAGGGGGAATAATTTAAAAGGGGAAAAATGGGGGAGGTTTTATAAACGGGGGGGCGAGGGGCGGGAGGGGAGGAAGGTAGGGTGAGGGGGGGCAAGGGGCCTCAGGGGGGAAATTAGCGTGTTTTGTGATGTGTGCTAGGTAGAAGATGTGGTGTTTTAGGGGAAAAGGGTGAGGTGGGGGAGGGGGGACACATTTGGGTGCTACTATAGCGTGCGGTCTACCGGTACTTTCACTATGGTCGTTTGGGGGGGGCATTTAAATCTTATTTTAAATTACTTTGCTTACTTTTCTTTCTTACTTTTGCTTACTTTTTACATATTTTCAATTATAAGTAAGTATTACAAGAAAACAAAAAGTGTAAAATATTAATTAAAGTAATTAAAATATGATCATCTACACAAAAAATAATAAAAAGTTAAAACCAAAAAGTTTGGCATCACGCGTATAAATTTCTTCATTTCGGGATGCTTATTCCTCTACTAAAATTTTTCGAAAATTATTAAAATCGGAGGGGAAATGTTTTTTTTTAGAATTTGGTTTATATAAAATGAAAAAAAAATTCGTAAAGCACTCGACATCAAAAATTTTTTGAAAAAATAATAATAAAACCTAAGGGAATTTTATTGGACGAGCAACAAAAAGAAAAAATGAATTTTTTTAGAATAGTGAAAGTCCAAAATTCTCAGTTAAATTGAAAATGTCACGTTAAAGATATGTTCTTTTTTTCCCGCACTAAGGCATAATGAACAAATTTTACTTCCGTGTCTTAAAGTAATCGTCCAGACCCATTTTTTCTTTGCATAATTATGTGAATGTTCATTCAAATACCTAATCCACAAAAAATTTTAAATTTCCACGCCTTATTTCCCAAAAAACATGACTTTTGTAAAAGCGCGGGAAAAATAACAGCTCCATTTCACCCGTGGCGGGAAACAGCTGGTGACGTCACAGCAGAAGCCTCCAGCCCTGCCCTGATACAATACACGGAGACTCAGAAAAAAATATAGTACTGATGAATTTTGGGTTTTCTGATAATTTTTTTTTGCGATATGGCATATACTTGCATCCTTCATGGTACAGCAAGAAAGCTGTGCCTTTCCAGAGAGCTTAGCACCCATGTTCCGACCTATTTGGCCAGGTTATGTGTGTGCAGCGCGGTGAGTGGCGGTAGAGGCGCGCGGCTAGACAATGTGCTTCACACCCAGGGACTCTCACCCGCTACTCACCGGCGCTGCACACACATAACCTGGCCAAATAGTCGGAATGGGTGCTAAGCTCTCTGGAAAGTACAGCTTTCTTGCGTACCCATAAATCAATCATCATCATTGGGGGCATACGCGAGGCGTCGCCTCGCCCACCCTACGACGCCACTCCCGGGGGTCCCACGCGCGAGTTCCCATGCAGGCTCCTTTCCCATACCAGTCCTCTCGACAAGAAACATCAACTTGCCCCAGCCACGAGCCTTGTGGGCGCCCCCTTGGCCTCCTCCACGCCGGATTGTCTCTTACAGATATCAACCGCATGGGAAGGATCGGTTTCAGGTAGCGTGCCACATGCCCATATAGCCGAAGTTGGCGCTGACGGACTATGCAGGTAATAGGCCTCGATTCAGTCTCACGGTGCAATCACTGATTTGGACACGTAATCATCCCAGCGATACCCCATGATTCTGCGAAGACACTTATTACCAAAGGCATTGATTCGTCTCTTCAAGTCACTATTTAGTGTCCATGTCTCACAACCATAGAGTAAGACAGGGATCACAAGCATGAACGTGGTACCCATGAAGGATGCAAGTATATGCCATATCGCAAAAAAAATCTATCAGAAACACCCAAAATTCTTCAAGTACTATATTTTTTTTCTGAGTCTCCGTGTATTTGTATCAAGGCAGGCTGGGAGGTCTCCTGCTGTGACGTCACCGAGCCGTGGTCCGTCGCTCTGCTGGTCATCAGTTGTGTTTTGAGAGCTGAGGGAATTTTCAGATTTTGAAATGCGGATCATTTAAAAACGGGTGACTGGATGCAAAAAGTGACAACATATTGTTGATATACACATCTATATTTTGACTGCATTAAATCAGGAATGATGAAATGGTCTGGACGATTACTTTAACAATTATCTTGCAAGTCCATGACGAGAAAATTCTAGTAATTGAAAAATATACTATCTAATTTGTAAAAACATTTAAAGCAGAGAAAATAACATGAATTTTCATATCTGATTTGTAAACCACGATATTTTTCGATATGAAGATGATCACAACGACAAGGGCACCACAACCGCCACCATCACCATCATCAGTCCATCCATTACCACCACCATCATAACAACTACTTAATTCTACAACACAGCCATTACCATCACATTAAGACTACCCATCTCCACCCTTACCATTATAAACATCATCATTATCCCTCACACCATCACCTCTCTAATGTACATACAAACCATTACCACCGTCCCCATCACCGTCACCTTAGGTCCATAGCCACTACCACTGCCACTACCATTCCATTGCCTCCATTACCACCCATATGTCATCATGTTACACCACCACCAGGACCCCACCATCATTATCACCATAAAACTTTAAATCACCAACACTACCACAATAAAAGGTGGAGGCCAAAACCCGCAACCACTGACGCCTCGTTTTCATATTCCGGGAGGAACAACGGCCCATTAGGAGTGAGGCTCACCTGGCTGTAATAATTAATGTGACCTTCAGCACCAGAATGTCGCGGACCTCGCCACACACACACGACACCACACACACTACAGGTACTCCGTAGGGTATGTGGTTGCACGCTCGGTTCACAACCAAGAAGTCCGGTTCGATCCCCGGGCGGAGCGAAGAGAGATGGGCGGTCTTCTTAAAACCCGAGCCCCTGTCCACCCAGCAGTGAATGGGTACCGGGTGTTACCCGGAGTTTTGTTGACCCGCCTCCCGGGATGGTGGTTTCCGGCCAACACTAAGCACTAAGGAAGGATAAAATGTAGATATGGAGACGGGGCCATACGAGTGTAGCTCAGGCCCTGTAAAATACAATTAGATGAATACACACAAACACACACACACACACACCACACACACACACACACACACTATACGTAACACCGCCGAACGGCTGGTGGGTTAGAGCGCCCGAATCATTCTCTGGTCTGGCGTTCGATGCCCGGCCCTATCATTCCGGGGATTTTCCACCGAGAAATTCGGGCGGTTACGTCCCTTGAGCAAAAAGATGGGGTGTTGTTGTGTGAGTCCCAACATACCCTTAGATCGGTATAATGAGCTCCAAGCTCGCCCGGGAGGGTGAAGCTGTCCGGCTCGCGTGGACAAGACATGGGTGAAGGACACACACAGACGTGCATACACACTGGCGATTACGAATCCATTCGCGTGGACAAGATCGTGGGTGAGCGCGCGCAAAAAAATCGTTTTTCTATAGGAAAATAGAGAAATTGAAATTTTCTGTCATAAACCCGGCCTTTGCCTACAAATGTTCTACAAGGACCTGTAGAGGAATGAAGGCGCCGCGTATTTAAGTTAAGTCCCACAGCGCCTCTGCCTTCTCAGAAGCTTGCCCTTACAATGACAGAAAACAAGAAGCAATTGATCAATTATTTGCGACAACATCTGAATGACAGATTCATTCGAAGATACAACAAAGCACAACTTATGATAACAGTCAGGACAAACACCTGTAGAAGTAGTTGCAGTGGTACAGTTGTAAAGAGCTGACATGGCAACCACTCATGAGAAGCTGATAACATCATTGTGCAGCAGGCTATAGCAGTTGCTGTAGCTCAGCAGCAACCTGTCATGTTTCTTGCAGATGATATAGATGTTTATGCACTTCTTCTTTATCATTACCTGGAACAAGGCATACAAACACCAATGTTTATGGAATCACCTGTAAAAGAGAGAACTGTTGTTGATATCCAGGCCACTGTAAGAAACATCAGAACATAATTCCAGCAATATTGGCAGGTCATGCTCTTACTGGATGTGATACAGTGCAGCATGTTTTGGTATAGGAAAAGGAAAGATGTGAAAGTACTGAAAACAGGTCTGAGTCTGGATATGATAGGTAATGCTGAGGCTAACTGGCCTGAGGTGTTGGAACAGGCAACAAAATTCATAGCTTCCTGTTATGGACATCAAAGACCAATCTATGTCTGAGGCCAGAGTAAGTGTTGTGGACTTCAAGAACGGGGAAGTCGGGAGCAACAGTTACTCCCAAGTTATGTTCTCTTCCACCTACTACAGAGGCCTTCATTGAGAATGTCAAGCGGGCTCATCTGCAAACATGCATATGGAAGAATGCCCTGCAACTAGATCCACCAGATTTGGAACCCACAAGTTATGGATGGATCAAAGAAAGCAGAACAAAGTCACTGCTGCCTACAACAGTCCCTACCAATGTTCAGCTAGCACCGAATCATATACTAAAGTTGATAAGATGCACATGTTCAAGTAAACAGCCATGTAAGTCCTCAAGATGCGCATGTAACAAGTCGAGGCTACCATGCACAATGTTTTTTGCTTGTCAATCCTCCATTGAATGTTGCAATGATCAAACACGAACAGCAGTTGATGAGGATGATGAGGATGATTACTAATTACCTCAAGAATTATGCATTTATGCCCATAAGAAATTGAGGACTCAAAACGATCTGACAAAATAACTGTCAATCTTTATTACTTTCATGTTGAACAAGTGAACAAGAACAAGTTTCTTTATATACTGTATAAAGTATAAAAATTCACAAAAAAGAAGAAAAAAAGGCACATTTTGAAAATGGTGGTCATTTTGGATATGAAAATACCAGAAAAAAAATTTCTGGGTCAAAATACCCTGGAATCCATGTATTGGTTAACGTTATGTCATTTGTAAGGGAATATGGTATATTATGTTTTTGATATTTCCTTGGCGGCCATTTTGTTTTATGCTAATTAAACCAATTGCCCAAGGTTGACAGCGAGCCAACCAAGATATTTTCAAACTGGATATATGGGCAAACAAAATCCACTTAAAAAAAAACCTTAAGACCCTAAAACAAGGTTGAGCCTGGTGGCTGCGGACTATTGTAGAAGTATTCTTCTCTGCTTATTATTAATATACTATTATGAGTATCATTATTATCATCAGTATTATGTCATTATTATAAATACACTAATTACTAGCATGAAAAACCGTAAATGCAAGTAAAACTGAAAAATAATATAAGACACTACATGGTTACAGAGCAAAAACACATAAAAATAATGATAATAACAAATGTATTAATGACAGTGATAATGATAACGATGATAATATAAATAAAGTGATAATCATCAATATAATACTGATGACAATTATAATAATATTACAATATAATAAATTTATATAATTTATAAATAAATTATAACTATAATAAATAATGCTAGTAATGACAATGCTAACCATATATATATACAAAAGGAGTGCTCACTGTGGCCAGCCTGCTGTTTGTACAAAATGATGGAAGCGCAGCTGTACAGCAGTGTACATATGCTCCCATTTATTATATTATATTTATATTTGTATTAGTACTTAATGTTAATTTCCTCATTCTTTTTTGTATTCAACCTAAGTAATATGTATGTGTCTTCTGTTTAGCTTCATTGTGTATGACTTCGGGTCAAATAATCATTATTATCATTATGAATATTATTCATATTATTAACAATTAGTTCAATAATACAACTGATAAAAACAAACTATAGTAATAATTACCATAAGAACTATACTACTAATCTAATAATAATGACGATATTAATGATGATGGTATAATGATGTAATAGCAATAATAATAATATAATA
Source organism: Chionoecetes opilio (assembly GCA_016584305.1). Taxonomy (NCBI): domain Eukaryota; kingdom Metazoa; phylum Arthropoda; class Malacostraca; order Decapoda; family Majidae; genus Chionoecetes; species Chionoecetes opilio. Next base: position 13,018 of record JACEEZ010020122.1, read on the forward strand.
ACTATGATAATTTTAGAAGTACCGCTAAAAACAACAATAAGAATAACCTCCCCACACAATATAGTCCATATAAAGAACAAAATAATAAATAAATGGCAAAAGCTGCGTGACACACGAACAAGAAATACATATGCTGCTAATGATAATACTGATGCAAGCCGCAGTTGCCATGTGAAAGACACATAAAATACAAGAATAGCAAAGGTCACTACTGATATTGTTTTCTTCGGGTCGTGGCTTTTGTAAAACTGCCTCAGTGTTAATAATATTGAGGAACTGCTTGGCGCAGGACTGAGCGAGTTAGTGAGTCAGGCATTGTACGTACATATAAAGGCGAGGAGATAAGATAAAAAAAAAAAGAATGAGAGAGGAAGAGAGAGAGAGAGAGATGAGAGAGAGAGAGAGAGAAGAGAGAGAGAGAGAGAGAGAAGAGAGAGAGAAGAGAGAGAGAGAGAGAGAGAGAGAGAGAGAGAGAGGGGGGTGGGGAGAGCGCCGTATAAGTAATACGGCAAAAATAGACTCGCCGACCAAAACTACAACTCACACCACATCCGCATCACCGGGACGTACAAAAGTCTTTTCCGCATGTGGAAAGTGCTTTAGCGATGTCCACCAGACAACACTGCACCGCCATCGTCTGTGAATACTACGAGAAAAGGGGTCGCTTCGCGACCTTTGTCGTAAACGCTGCTAAGAAAGACGAATCCTAGTTGTGAGCATTGTCTGCGTTCAGGACATACTGCAAGACCATTTTTCACTCAGCGACTAGTCTTAGCAGCAGGACGACGCGGCCACAGCCCGGTCACGTGACGATCCGATCCGTCCCCAATCCACCCCTCCCACCCACGCAACCAGGCACTCACCGCATCACCCACAGGTTCCTTACACCATTTCCTTACCTGCTGCAGCCTCCCGATACCATCGCTAAGACAGGAATGGCACACGCTGGCCTCAATATCCTGTCTCCATGTTCGCGGGCTTCAGGACGAATGGTCGGTCGAGCGAACACCACCGGCCTCAGGGAACAAGCTGACAGGGGGGTGCAGCCGGGGGGGGGGTGGGGGCCGTGAGAGAATTACTGACGATGATGGAGGGAGGTAAGCACATGGGACAAATCCCGCTATTGTCACTGGAGGCGCGGAGCACACCGGACGCGCGGTGTACTGGGTGTCCCCGAGGGTATTCAGCTATCAGTTACTGCATGGCCCAGTCCCGAGGAATAGAAGCGAACGTTCTTCGCTTCTCCCTCAGACATAAGTGCTGAGTGTTTTTATGCCCTGATCGCCCACTAAGGGCACGGGCTCAAGCCTGCTGGCAGTGCTCACCCACCAGCTGGACCCATCATGGCCACCCCTCACTGCCAAACCCAAAAAAACCAAAGCGTGGTCGTGGGCGACCTGAATCAGCACGTGTGAAGAGGCCTTCACTAGTTCACAAGTGGTCCTGGTCTCATCAATCACGTCCCCTTACCGCACACCAGTACGGGCGTCGCTGGACGTTCTCAAGTGATTTCCTGGAAGACTCACGTCTAGTGGCAGCCTAGCATAAGAGAGGTGGCTAGTCTCTGAGCAGGAACGCAGTGGCGGCTCACACATTGGCCTAGACCCCCCGTGACGAAACATCCAGCGGTCATTGGCTGTTGTATAGAGCTGACTGGCTTGCCATCAGCTGCGTCCTGTCTGACAACTGAATGATGCCGCCGCGCTCTGCGGTGACGTGGAGTCACAATGTGTACCCACCTTCACCAGCCCATTCTCCTGCCGCGCGTGGAACCCAACACGTCCCACATAGGGTGTCGAGGCTGATGGCCGCGAGCCAGCCGTGTTTCGGTTTCAGGTGTCGCCTTCCGCGTGAGGTAAATACAAGGCCTGGGGCGCTCTAATAGCACCTGCCTTCACACAGAGGACAAGGCCTACAGCCGCGCCGCCTTTATGGCCATAGGCCATGACGAGCTTCATTGGGGCCTAGGAACAGTGGGAAAATGCGTCAGAGGAAACTAGCCTCCAATCAAGTGTACCCCAAGCATGGTGGTCCTTGTGAAGGAGATACATGGCACCGTCACCCAGTAGAGTATCCCGCCCCTCATCACACCACAGCATGTAGACTGGGTGGTAAAACAAAACAGGAGAAGGCAGACCTCCTGGCGACGCACTTCAGCAGGAAGATGACGACCAGGACCTCTGAGAGGCAGCCACCTCGCCACTCCACCCCGTATGTGTCACTTGGCCTGGACAACCCGGTGTCACGGGTGGACAACCGTGGCCGCGCTCCTGCGTACCAGTCAACACCAAAGGCGCCTGGGCCTGATGTTGTGAGTCCCTTCCTGGCTCAAGCACAGTGCAGATTAGGCTGACACGCCCCTCACGCACGATCTTTCAGCAAGTGACTCCAAAAGGTGACTGGCCAAGACCTGTGGAAGGAGGCTCGGATGTCACGCCCGTACACAAGAAAATGAGAAGATGAGCCAGCACATATCGTCCAATCTCGCCCTGTCAGTTGGCAAGCATAGATCTTTATAAAGGATTATTGGCAGAGCAAACTGACCCCCACCTAGAGGGCACCACCGGATGTCCCCTAGACGTACGGATTAGGAAGGAGAGCGCTCCGCCTCGGACGCTGCTTCTCCTGCTCCCAAATCATGCAGGACTCTGGATTCTGGCCGCCTCATGGTTGGTGATTGCCCTGGACATCGCCGGGCTTTGCTGTGTTGGTAAAAGGCTCCTGGCAAAGCTCTGACCAGTCTGGCAGGCCACGGACCAACCTGTTGGCAATGTGTTCTCGTAGCTAACCTGCACCGCGAGTCTGCGGGTGTGGTGGATGGGAACACGTCAGCACTACCTCGTGGAGGCTTTCCGTGCCACAGGAATCGTCATGGGTCCCATCCTGTGGAACATTTACTTCAATGACCTCCTCCAAAGCTCTGTGGCGTCTGCCTATGCTGACGCTGCACTGCGTGTCCACACCGTACACCAGGGAGAGGAGACTGGGTACGTGATAGATGCCACCTAACTGTCAACTTGGTGACATCACAGCCTGGGGGAAGAGGGTGCAGTCAAGTTTGCTGACCGAGAAACCCTGGGGGGTGAGGGTGGGGGGCCATGGTTATTCAGGTAAAGAATAGAGGTAGGCTCACCACCCACCCCTCTCGCCGCGCGAGGGACGTGACGTCAATCATTATTAAGAGGGCGAGGAGGGGGAAGAGACAAGAACGCCTGTCGTTGCGGAGGAGAGAGTAGGTGGGGGAGATAAGTGAGGTAGTATGACAGGATAGAGCGAATGATGGGAAGTGGGTGACGGAAGGGAGGGAGGAAAGGTGGATGTGGAAGGGATGGAGAGAGAAGAAGGATAATTAAAGGAGGAGGATGGTAAGTTATTATAAAACCTTAATAACGTCGTACATGTAGTAGTAAGTTGACCTAACCAGTAAGTGGAAACGTGAGGGTGCAGCATGAGAGAACGAGAGATAGAGAGAGAGAGAGAGATCGAGAGATAGAGATATGAGGAGTAGAGATAGAGAGGTAGAGAGAGATAGAGAGAGATGAGAGAGCATCTTCAGCTAGACTCCCATTCATTGATTTTGTTAGTATTCTAATGTTCACATTTATTAAGAACGCATAACATGTTAAGACCTCCACGACCACGATCAGAAGCCAGAAGAGATTCGTAACTACGCAGGCTGTCTCGAATGGACTAAACCCTCATAGGGGTGAGGTAAGGAGGGAGGGAAGGTAAGGTGGAAGGGATGGGAGAGAGAGAGAAGAGAGAGAGATGAGCGAGAGAGAGAGAAGGAGAGAGAGAAGAGAGAGAGATAGAGAGAGTTTCGGGTGGGGTGGGGGGGGGGGGGAGGCGTAGGTGAGAGGGAAAGACGATATATAGTGTGTGTGTGTTGTGTGTAGAGTGGACCCACCCATGTCGGGTCGGCGGACTTAGGCCCTGAGTGAAGCCAGAAAATATCAAACCCTGTGGCGCCGGATATAGCATTGAATTCACGCAGGGATCGCACCACGGACTGATTTTGCCTCTTAACCCCCCCCAACGTGAAGCTACCCTCTTATTCTCTTTACTTTGGGTTATATCACTTCGGGGAGGACTCCAGGTTTGACTCGAGAAGCTGAAGTTTGGGACGAACCCGTTGCCATCAAAGACTCCATCACATCCTGGGGATGTGAGGTTTGCTCCCAGCTCAGCTTTGACCGCCACCTAGGAACAGTGGCGCGTCGTAGCCTCACTGAGGGTACTCTCCTGCGCCGGTAAGGCACCTGCTCGACGCTGACGGCCTCATGCGGCTGTACAACGCCCAAGTGAGGGCCCGTCATGGATTATAGTCCTCTCACCTGGAATTAGTGCCCAGTGCACCTGTCACTGCTGGCAAAGTGGCAGAAGGCTGCGGAGGCGCCTCTTACACCCAAACCGACGACAATATCCACATGGGCTCGCCCGCGGCTTCAGTGGCAGCAGCAGGCACGACTACAACCTCAGCTGAAGCTCCAACAACACGCACAACAACGACTACAGCAGGAGCAAGTGCGGGACGATCCCCCGCTCGACAGCTTTACACCCTGGGGCACCGGAGGAGAGTCGGTGCTCAGTTGTTTGTACAAGTGTCCCAGTGCAACACTCTTCCCAACCTTGCCGGGACTTCGGGTCCCGTGGAGGAGGTCAGAGCGCGCTACGTCGGCGGTACTGTCAGGTATATCTTCTTCCTCGATTCCCCGAGGACCACACCGTGATGGGCCCGTGTGGCCCTTTACTCTTGGCCACGGCACACCTGTGGAACGGCCTTCACGGTTGAGGTGGATGTCGTGGCCATGAACCCAGCAGGTGGAAATGGTGGCTGCTCCACATATGGTGCGCCGCTTACATCTGCTGCCTTAGTGGGCCCGTAGGCGTGATACAGTGTCAGTGTCCAATACGACACAGTGATACAGTACACCGCAATAGTGAAACATTGACAGTGACGCATGACATACAAGTGTGACGTGTCAATCGTGGCGCCTGACAATGCTCTGATGACGGACAGTACCCTCATCTGATAAACATTGTATATTTTATTATTATCCCTACAAAGGCTACGCTTTCGATAGATGTCCCCGGGACAGGGGCATCTTTTTAGCTTCTGCCACATATTTGCCTTCAAACACCTCCTTGCCAATTGTGCCCATGTCAACCATGATTGACAGTATGTTTAAATAAAAAAAAAAAAGAAGAGATACAGAGGGACAGAGAGTGATAAGTGAGGTGGGGAATTCAAGGAGGAAGAGAAGAAAGGAACGAGAGGCATTAACAAATAGTTTCCAGTACACAAGGTGCATGGTAGTCACACCGGCACGCTCTAAGATGAATTACCTCCAATCAACATGGCTCAATGGTCTGGCGCCTTTATTACATTTTTTTTCTTAATTTAAACAATAACATCTCTAGGAACTGTGTTCCACACATGCTTGGGGCAAAGGTTTACCCTTATTTACAGATATAGTAATAGACTGTACACAACAATTTATAACTAACTCGCGTTTACTTTAGATTAAATATAAATAAATATAAGTTGAGTTTTGTTTGTGGAATTTGTGTCTTTTCACAAGCAATTTATAATACACTGGTCCTGCGTATGTACACATTTGAAACACTTTTGGTCCAACCACGGCTAAGGAGAATCTCTCCTCGGCTTGGTACAACAACCTAAAGGCGGTTGTGTGCGGCACCATCTGTGGGCCTCCATCCGTCACCTATGTGTGGTGCTCAATGCCCTACGATATCCCCCTTATCCGTGAAATGCATTCACATAGGACCAATGGGTGTACGAGAACCCCCCATCCCCCACCACCCTTCTTTTATACCTGCCACGCCCTTGCGTCAGTTACTATGATGTCTAAGCTTCAAGAAAAAGCATTTGTTAGTCAAGCGATTTATGTTGCTAGTACCATACATTGATACTAAAGATGGTGCTGGCGGACAGGGGGAACACGATAAATACAACGCCATTTTTTTTTTTCAAAACCACCCTCCAAAGGCTAAATAAAAGAGTTACTTATATATTCAACTGTTTTGGGGGAACAAATCGATTTGAATGTTTATTTTGGGGCTGTTCAAGATCATTTAACTTATGTAAACCCAATAGGCCGCTGCACTACCAGCTTAGATCGCGGTCTTAATCTACTTTCCCCCATCTGTGGGAACATCTCCTCTTCTCTTTCTAAACCTCATATTTATTTTCCTCACCGAAACCAGGTGTCTGTGAGCATTAACAGCAGTCCCTTTTATGTTTCCTCTTACTCTCTCTATTATACATTTTCAATCGCAAACGTGGCGCTTGTTGCGTATATGTACGCAACGACATTACTTGGTCTCGTTCCCACAGTCTTTCATCTTCAGAATGTTCTACCATCTGGTTTTCTAACCATCTGAAAGTGACTAAAAATCTGGTGGCAGGTTATAAGAAGGGGGGGGGGGGGGGGAACCTTTCGGTTTCTGCCATGTCCTAACAACGTTGATGTGGCCCAGGTAAAGGCCCGCTGGCACTCGCGGTATGGATCATCGGGGCTTAGAGGAGGAAGATCGCCTACACTACCGTTCTCACTACAGTGCGGCTCTGACCTCCTCCACGGGACCTGGATCCCGGCGAGCTGTGAAGACTGTTTTAACTGGGCCTTGGTGCACACTGTAGGCCCAACTCTCCTCCGTTGCTCACCAGGCTGTCCTAGCAGGTACGGGAATCGTTCTGCTGTGGACGATTTTGTGTGATAGATTCACGATACTTGTCCATGGTTATTCCACGGCATGACTTATGAGTTGATGGCATCAGCAAGCAGTCGCACCAGCCTATTTCGTGGGAAATACTATCCAGAGAAATTTTCCTACTGTAGAAGGTAGATCAAGCTGGAATTTTCAGTACATTTGTCTAGTTTTTTATACTGCAACTCGCTTTGGTCGCGGTTCCAGGTGCCACTCGAACGACTTGAGATCTGTCACAATAACTTCCTTAACGAGGCTTCTGGGGATGCCGCAGATGGTCATCTCTTCCCGGCCTTCGGTATATAGACGGGTAAGAAATCTGGGTGTGATCTGTACAGTCCGCTTTCAGCATAAGGAGTAGGGTTGAGCTCTCTGAAGAACTCCAATCCCTTCCGTCAGGCAGAGCTCGGCGTATGTTTAATGTGGATTTATACAGCAGCCGTGACTGGGCCTGCTGTTGTACAGAATGAGGGGTCGCGCAGCTGTATATAGGGTATATCTAGGTACAGCTTATAATATTGCTCTTACCGTATTTTTATTTTTGTGACTTAGTTCTTTCCTTCTATGTATGTATCTTATGTGTATTATTATTATTATTCATTTCTTCTATGCCTTCAGGCGAATAAACATTATAATTGTGATTATTAATAGCATTAATCTTGGGGACCAAACAAATAGAGAAATGAGGAAGAGAGGAAAAGTGCAAAATGGATTAAGAGGGAGAGGAAAGGTGGACAGGGAGGAGGGTGCGATAAGAGTGAGTGGGAAGAAACTGATCCTTCATAAAGCAGATTAAAGAGGGATGAAACACAACTCGCTGATAGAGGATAGACTGCCTTACCCCTCTTCCTCCTACCGCCCTCACGTCTCGCCACCACCTTCCACCCATTGACCGCAAACAAAAAATTCCTCTCCTCTCGTTCTGAACCCCTGCATGGCTCCCCATGTTCACTAATGGAGATAGGTGAAAGGGCCTCCTCCTGGTTTCCTCCGTGTCACATTTTCCGCATAATGCTAATTGTGGATGTCGATGAAACTATTGTTCCCAACTAAAACGCAGCAAAGGCTAAACGATTTGGCCTACTATACTACAACTACTATATATATTATACTACCATTACTACTGACTTTCCCTAATACTATACCGTTACTACTACTCCTGGATACTGCTACTAAACTCCTACTTACACTAATACTACCCTTACTACTACTCCTGATTACTGCTACCCAGAACTACTAACCTTTTTCCACTTAATACTAACATTTACTATTTACATACTCCTGATACTGCTACTGAGCACTACTACTTACACTAATACTACATTACTAAAAACGCCTGATACTGCTACTAGAACTACTATTTACACTAATACTACATTACTACTACTTCCTGATCTGCTACTAGAACTACTACTTACACTATACTACCATTACTACTACTCTGATATCTGCTACGAGACTACTACTTACCTAATACTACGTTCTACTACTCCTGATACTTGATCTAGAGCTACTCTTACACTACTACTACCATTACTACTATCCCTGATACATGCTACTAAGAACTACTACCTGTACACTAATACTACAATTACTCTACTCTGATACTGCTACTGAAGAACTACTTAATTACACTAATACTACCCCCTACTACTACTCCTGATACTGCTACTAGATCCGACTACTTACACTATATAACATTACTACTACTCCTGATACTGATACTAGAAGCTACTACTTTACATTATACGTACCATTACTACTAATCCTGATACTGCTAATAGAGCTACTACTACATTAATACTACCATTACTACTACTCCATGATACTGCTAGCTAATAGAGCTACTACTTCCACTAAATACTACATTACTACTACTCCTGATACTGCTACTAGGCTACTACTACTATCATCACTACTACTACCTCAAACTACTACTACTACCCACGCTACAAACATCAAGGTGGGAGGGGGGCTTGAGCGGCGGCGCGGCTAGTGTAAAAAAACAGACTAGGCATGTCAAGAATTGCTATCATTACCCTCCTCCTTCCCTTTTAACGAGCGTTCCCGAAAACGTAGAAAATGAACGAAAAAAGTAGACGCGGCACTTTTTTAGTTCTTTCAATAATGCGGAATCACAGGCCTGAAACTGCAATATATCAACAACTCCCGCCCATTAATCATCCCACCAGTGCAATTTGTTCTTTAATCACATGAAACGAACACTCCATTAACGAAATCCCTTAACGTGGCGTGAAGTTAGATGGTAGACAGCTTAGCTACATACCGTCGGAGAGAGATGCACACACATGTTTGTTCCAGTCCTCTTCCCTCGCATTTTGATACGCGTTCCCGGCTCCTCTTTTCTGCTAAGCCCCTTTCCTTTTACATTCTTCTCTAAAAAGAATGTATCTTGCCTTCGCATCCCCTTCCGTCTCCCTTCTCCTTCTCTAGGCCTCCGTGGTCTCCTTCCTTTCTCTTCAGTCCCTATATCTTCCTCTTATTTTTCTCTTTTCCTCTATTTGCTTACTTCACTCAAGGCATATTGTGATAATATAGTTGCCAATTTTTCGTCCATTCAATATTATTTATTTCAACCTACACCTGAATGGTATCGAATTGTTATTTATCGTGTTTGATAGTAGTGTTATCCTTGTACATATTCTTAATTAAATTCAGGCGAATCCCAGGGAAAGGTATGCGTTATATGGCTTATTTTATACAGTAAATGTGAATTTATGAGAAGTTGATTTTACATAAACTGGATATTGTTTTTTCCAGGTCTCGGTCTCGTCTATCAATATAAGTATTCATATTATTTCGTTCTCCTCTCTCTCTCTTCTCCTCATCTCCTCTCTCCTCTCTCTCTCCGCTCTCTCTCTCTCCTCTCTCTCTCTCTCATCCCTTCTCTCTCTCTCTCTGTCTCTCTCCTCTCTCTCCGCCACTATCAACTTAACGTTACACCACAAGACGAAATACGTCAGAAAGGATAAAAAATATACGACTATTGTCATGATATTGTTTTGTACACAACTCTAACATCTTTTTTTTACAACAACAAAAGTAAAAAGAAATGCATGATTTATACCCGGGTAGGATATTGTTTGCTCTTCAAACCTAAAGGATCTCCACTATCAATATATATTATATATATAAGATATATATATATTATAGATATAATATATTATAATATATTATATATATATTATATATATGTATTATATATATGGGAGGCGGTAGCAGAGTGTTAGCGTCTCACGAGTGGCGTTCTCATTTCTCGGTGACGCCGATTCGATCACCCGTATGAGAACCAGACTTCTTTTCTGCACCGTTCGAGTAGCATAAGGCACCCACAGGCCCTGCCCATTACTCTCCTTTTCCGATTGCGAGTGCATCGTGGAGGACATAGGGGGTAGCATGAGCCTCTAATCACAGGCGTCACTATAAAATCCTTCCTGCGCATCAACGGGCGGGCCAACCATCACAGCCCTCAAGTGACCTCCAGGCCTACCATCCGAGCTTTTAGAGTCATTGCCTACAGAGCTATGAGGCACAATGCATTATAATATTATATATATTATAATATATATATATATATATATAGTATATATATAATAATAAATAATATATAATCGAAAGTGTTTGTGTGTGTGTGTGTCCGCTCCAGGTTCCGCCCCCCGTGGCGCATTCCCATAATATGGCCATTTTTGGAACGGGGTCAGCAGGAGAAGTTTTAAGCCACTTATAGATGATCCGATCACTTTTTTCCCCTTTTTTTAGCAGCCTATTAAGCGAGATTTTTTTTTTTTTGGCTATTAGCAAGAATTGTGACAATTGGGTTTCGAGAATGGAGAACCTTGATGTAGGGTAGCTGGGTATGTGAGTGATGGGTGGGGTGGTGGTTAGTGACTGGTGGGGTATGGGTGAGGGAATAGTGGGGGTTGATGGGGTAATGGTGAGTGAATGGTGTGGGGTGATGGTGAGTGATGGGCTGGGGTGATGTATTGGGTGTGGAGGTGAATGGGTGGAGTGCATGGGTTTGGGGGTGATGGGTGAGGGCATAGGTGGAGGGTGATGGGTATGGGTAGTGAATTGGGTGGGGGGAATCCATACATTTAGGGAAAGTTAGAAGGGCTATCTGGAGAAGTCTGTGTTTGGTGGGCCGAGGTGGTGGGTAATGGGTCTATCTGGAGAGTCTGTGTTTGGTGGGCCGACCATTAGCTCTCGCGCAGGACTAGCCAAAAAGTCGCCCGGAGGGCGGCTTTGCTTTCAGGAAAAGTTAGAAGGGCTATGATGTGATGGGTTGGCGTTAATACATACATTTCTACATACATGATTATCGGAACGTTAGAAGGGGCTATCTGGGAGTCTGTGTTTGGTGGGTCCGAAGCCCATACCAATGCCCTCCGAGACTCAGCCCAAAAGGTCCGCCCGGAGGGCGGCTTTGCGGGCTAGTATACACATAAGTTAACCGTAAGTTTGGGTTTTCATGGTTTGTTGTGATAGATACAGGCCACTTGTCATATTATGTTTTGTCACATACATTCGCGGAGCACTGAGGAGGGTGTGCACGCAACCAGTGTTGGCCGTTACCTTCACCTGCTGGATGTTCATGGTCCTGATCCCCTCCCCCCCATTCTCTCTCTCTCTCTCGCTCTCTCTCTCATCATCTGTCTCTCTCTCTCTGCTCTCCCCAGGCGCTGACAACGCATACGGATTCCTTTATACCACAAAAAATCCCAATTCGACTCCATAACGTTTGCGCAACAGCCGGAAGTCATCATAACTAACGCAGGTAGACATATACTTTCATTACCCAATATTGTAACACTTAACATTAGTGATATAATTCTAATAATGATAATCATAACGGGGAAAAACCCTGTCATTCACTTGCCTCGCTGCATTGCCTCGATTGTGATGAAGACGAAATAGAGCCGCCCGCGCATAAGCCTGCGAGCAACCTGAGGCCGCGTTTAATGAGAGATTAAGCCTGACGAGAATTCTGAAGGAGGTATAGGGATAGAGAAGGACAGGGGAGAATGAGAGGAAATAAACAGGGGAAGATACGCTGATGCTTGGAAAGGTAGAAAAATAATGAGAGAAAAAAAAAAAGAAGGGGTAAGAGTGGATGGCGTGAGTGACAAACCTATATGGTTCAAGACGGAAATGAACCACAGCGATAGAGGATGAGGAAGAGAGAGAGATAGCGAGAGAGGGGAGAGTAGAGAGAGAGAGAGAAGAGAGAGCGAGAGAGAGAGAGGAGAGAGGAGAGAGAGAGAGAGAGAGAGGAGAAGAGTAGAGAGAGCGAGAGAGAGAGAGAGAGAGAGAGAGAGAGAGAGAGAGAGAGATAGACGAGAGAGAGAGAGAGGAGAGAGAGAGAGAGAGAGAGAGAGAGAGAGAGAGATAGAGAGAGAGAGAGAGAGAGAGAGGAGCGGCCGAGATTAGAGAGAGAGAGAGAGAGAGAGAGAGAGAGGAGATAGAGAGAGAGATAATTAAAGTGGTCTGTAAAAGCAATTCTGTAAACTATCTTCACAGAAAGGCTGAGTGCTTTCTCCTCAATCTTCTTTCTCTTCACCTCTGTCGCTAGAGAGCTCCTCACACCGCTACGCAGCTAAGAGATGAAATATCCGCCGACTAAACAAAACAGCAGTGAGTGTCCGTGTCATCATATACGAATTAATTAGGGCGAGACCAATGGAAAACCGGATAACAGTGTGGTTAAGTTCTATCCATGAAACACGAACGGCGGTGTTCTCAAAAGGTGTGGTTGTTTGGATTCAAGTTATCGTGTGGCGCTCAAAACAAGTATTTCGTTAGCTACATACTTTATAAACAGCAAGTGCTTGCCATTCCCACACGCGAATAAAGAACAGCTGATTAGAATATATATCACCTACGAACGTTTTCCACCAATCACTTTCCTCAGCACACCGAATTTCTGCTTGGACTGCTTTTCTTCCTGATCCCCTTCTAGGTCAGTCTCCGCCCGATCCTTTCACGCACCACATCAGACATGGGAGTGCTTTCGGCAACATTCTCGAGTTTCATTAATTCTCCACGTGTCGGCAACTCTCAATGCTGGATGCCCAAAATAGCGGTCCATTAACCACTACATCACCAGCACTCCAGCGATCCCCCAGTATCTCTGGTCATAGCGTGCACAGCCTGGAAGAGCCGTCGCACGGTGCCACTCCATGGCGGTTCAAGGCGAAATGAAGAACTGTGGCTTCGATTCGATTTGCAAGTCTTACAGTGAGCCTCTTATTACATATGTCTTGTTTTTTTTGTTTTCCTCATAGTCACTTAGCGAGTGTTTTGACTGAGATCAATTTTGCACTAAGTGTTTTCTGGAGTTATAGTAACTTTCATTGATGTGTAATATTTTGGTATTATTACGTTCCTTAATAATAGAGTATGAGAGTTCCTCTCTTTTTCCGCCTATATTTCACAAGCCAACGTTCCTGCGGCCTCGAAGCCCGCAAAACACAGATACGATAATTGTCGTCCATTAAAGTTACTGTTATGGTTACAGACGCTTTTGGTGTGTGTTGTGTGTGTGGTGTGTGTGGGTGGGTGTTGTGGGTTGGGTGGGTGTTGTTTGTGTGGTGTGTGTGTGTGTGTGTTGTTGTGGGTGGGTGTGCGTGTGGTTTGTGATGGGTGTGGGGTGTGTGTGCGTGTGTGCGTGCGTGCGTGCGTGCGTGCGTGCGTTTGTTCCTAGTTTTGTGTTTTTACAGGGCCGAATCTACACTCGTGTGGTCCCGTCTCCGTAGAATAAAGTGTTGACAATCCGACCGCCATACTGTTTTTTACACCTCCTGCTTGTGGCTGCCTGTACTTGGCCGCTTTTTCAGTCCATGGCTACTTCGCTGGTCGTCCCCTTGATTGTGTGAGCTGTTCCTGGGCGATCATGGCAACAAAGGGTTACAATTAATGGTTTCAATCTGAATGGGGACTGGTGACAAGTGTAAGTTTTCCACATATGGTCTGTTTTTGGGCCCATCACTATTTTTGATTTAACTCACGACTTGGATAGTGAGGATTAGCGAATGATATCAGCAAGTTTGCTGATGATACTAATTAAGTAGGATTATTGGATCAACATCTGACGTAACATATTGCAGGAGACTTAGATAAACTTAACGAGTGGGCAGTCGATTGGCAAAATGGAATTTAATATTGATATGGTAGCGTTATGATTTTGGTAGACAAAAACCCTGGTAATAGATACACCAAGCAATGTATCGCTCGCTGAAAAGATCAGAAGGTGAAAAGATCTTGGAGTGGGTGAGCCCAACCTCCGTACCTAGGAAACAATGTCTTGAGGCCAAGAAATAGATCTAATAAGTATTAGGATTCCTATACCAGAAGTGTTAAAAGTAAAGTGCGGAAGTTATTTCTAAAGCTTTCTGCTCTAGTCAGGCCTCTCCTAGACTATGCAGTTTCAGTTTTTGTCTCCATATTACAGGATGGATATAGCTTGTAAACCAGTGCAGATACCGGACGACCAAAATGATACAAGGGATGCGTAACCTTATTATGAGAGGAGATTTGGAAGTTTATACAATTACACGCACTCGGAGCCGGCAGATTAAAGGTGATCTGATAGAAGTTTTTAAGTGGATAAAGGGATTAATCAGGAGAGGTTAGGAAAAGTTTCTTACGGCTTTAACCAGGGTAATACAGAGTACGGATTCAAGCTGAAAAGCGTAGATTTAGAAATTAATTAGAGAAAACTGGTATCACAAATAGGGTGGTGAATGAATGGAATGGTCTTCATATACATAGTATTTAGTGCAGAAGTCAATTAGGAGCTTAAAAGAGGGGCTGGTATGGGTTCTGATGGGATGGAAGGTGGATGTAGTAGCTGTTAAGGGGCGGTCACACTAGCCTCTTTTACCCGTAGGACTAGGCGGTTAAGTGGGCTGGGCGTCAATGGCCGTCCAGTGGCTGAAAAACTGCCCGCATCGACGCCCGATCGGTAGTATCCACGGAGTGAGGAAAAAAAAGGCGAACATAAAGACGAATCGTTTTATTCCGTGGGCGCCCCAGCCTCACTATGTCCTGGCAGCAGAGAGATTGAGTCTATAGTATTGGACAGCAAGCTAATTTAAGAACTAATGTGTATCCTTTATTCAAGAATAGGATAATACATCGTAGTACTCTAGATAATTACATTTCGAGCTGATCAACGTACGTGACGGACTCTACATTGTATCACTAATCAAAGCTACACACTCGCTTGACATTGGAGCTTCAGTATGAAGCACAAAGCCGTAAATCCGTATGAATAACCCGTTCTTTGTGTTTTAAGGATGTGCTGATTCCCTGAGGACCCTATGACCCCTGGTGATGTCCTATGATGCTATCGTACAGGCGTGGCAACAGCATTAGTGCGGGTATGGGACAGACGTAGGCGTGCGGTTTTATGAATCTCAATCGATGGGAGTTTTTGCCGAAAAACCCCAACGCACAATTCTCGCCGACGGGAAATTTTTAACCTAACGCAGGACATTGGCATCTTACTACCTAAATAGCAAGCTTTTGCTGGAATTCATCCCTGAATGCAGAAATAAGGTAAACCCTAGTAATAATCGTTGGGTGGACAGACTGCGCGGATCATTGTCATAACACCGACAAATTTTTTCCTGCCCAAAATAGGTGGCTTTTTCGGTGGGGGGGGAATGGAGATGTTTTTTTCCGGAAACTAATAGTTTTTCATACAAAAAACAAAAATAATCACCGGAATTTTTTATGGTCCCTGTTTCCATTAATACACTGAATCTCTATCATAAAACACTAAAACTTGACCATAAAAATGTGTCAGGTCTCAGAATAGCAGGAATGTAAAACGAGGAAGTATTCAATAGAAATACCAAACCCTAACCTTAACCTAACTATAGGTTTTATGAAACTAACCTAACCTTAACACAAAGTATACCTAACGCTAACCTTATAGGTTTTAACGAACTAACCTAACCTTAACCACAAAGTACACATAACCTACCTAACCAGCAAAGTATCCTCAACTACCCTTATAGGTTATTAATAAAACATAACCGAACCTTTAACTAAGGTTAGGTTAAGGATACTTAGTGGTTAAGGTTAGGCCCTAATTTTTCATTAAAACTCTAAGTTAGGCTAGGTCAGGTTTGGTATGTTCTATTCAATCACTTCCGCACCCCGGTTTCTGAGGACCCTGACAATTTTTCTTGGTAAAGTTTTAGTGTTTTTTTATAGAATCAGTGTTGTTATGGAACGGCACCATAAATTTCGGTGAGACTTTTTTTTATTGTATGAAAACTATTGCTGTTCGCGGAAAATAAAATTATTTCCATTATTAGAAAAAGCACTATTTTGGGGGCGGAAAAATTTGTCGAGTGTACTCTGAAAAATGACCGCGAGTCCTCGTCCCATTTATTACCAAGCCCGGATTAATGTGTAAATAATTGGGTCCTGTAATAAATCAGAATTGGAAAGAACTCGCCCGCCTGGCGGCGAGAAGTTCGATCGCGACAGTTCCTAGGTACCCCGCCGATATGTAATTCTCGCCGCCGTCGTCAAGTGTGGTCCATTCTTGATATTACAGGACCCATTAATTTAATCAAGTTTTACCCGTGTTTCTGCATTCAGGGATGAAATTACTAATCGTGAGACTTGATCAGTTAGGTTAGGTTGGTGCCATGCTCCCAGGTCCAGGTTTACTTATTCCACTCGCGAGAGTTTCTACGATTGTGATCGCGATAATTCCCCATCGCGAAACGTTTCCATAAACCCGGCGGTGTTTCTCACGGCGAACACTCAGGTTGTGCCGTGATATGTCGCGTGGATATCTCTTAATACCCAAATAGACCGAAATCCACCTAACACAATACCCAAATTACCAAATAACAACAAATAACCCGAATACCGATAATACACCATACTATTCCGAAATATACCGAAAATACAGAAAAAATATCGATAATACACCTAACCTAACCAAATACACCGAAATAATCCGAAATACACACACCCTAAACAAGTTTTAAAACATGTTGTATTATGTCTCTTGTGATACCTTATTTTTTAGTGTATTGTCATGTATTTTCGGGTGTACGGTATATTTTTGGTATAAGAGACGCCGTTGTCGCGTTTGTTTTGATTTGAGATCTGCCTAGCATGGGCTGGGATGCGCCCGCGGCCAGACAGTCGTGGTGACCAAACTTGCCTCTGGCTCCCAGTGTCAGCTCTGATCCCAGCCCACCGAAAAACCGCCCAGTCCACGGGTAAAATGCAAGTGTGACGTAACTTTAGGTGCAGGAGCTGTTACCACTTGTAGGCCTCGCGGCCTCTTGTACATTCCCTTATGTTCTTATGTTCTTATGTTCTTAGTTATCCACATGCTTCTCCATATTCACGCCAGGCAAAGTCATGGCCAAACACACACTAACATACGCACACACACACACACACACACACACACCCCACACACATACACACACACACACCACACACACACACACACACACACACACACACACACACACACGTTGATAGCGTCTGGACTGCCATGCTGTGGTAGGTGCTCGAATCCTCACATCTCCCGGGGATTTTTCCACTTGAAAACTTCGGGCGTTACTGTCGCATGCCCATCCCATACAGGCGATTGGGTGAGTGGTGGTGAGGTCCCCACATTTGCCCAAAGAATCGGTACTAATGCAGCTCCAAGCTCGCACAGGGGGCTGTAAGACTGGCGAGCGCGAGTAGCTCGCGTTGACCAAGACCATGGGTGAATACGCATTGACAAGCTGAATGGTCGGTGACTTAGCTTTTAACCCATTCAATGGCCAGCGATCAATCCCTATTCGTTCCGGGTAAGAGTTTCACTGCAAAAAAATGTGTGTTACTATCTCTCTTGACAAGAGCGAGTTGGTGGTGTGGTGTGGCGTGTATAAGGCTCCACCAATACCAATATATTGGTCACGTACGAAGCGCCAAGCTACTTTTCCGGATCGTAAAACGGCGTCATTATCTTATCTTTCAGATTTCAGCTTGCATGGCATGACCGCAATGAAAAAACCGACGACCACCACACACGCAACACACAACCCTACACACACTACCACACACACAACACACACGCAGTACACACACCACAGCACACACACACACAACCACACACACTAACACATACACACCACACACACACAGACAGACAGACAGTACAACAGACAGACTGACAGCAGACAGACAGACAGACGACTAGACACAACAATAACACACAAAGTCACACATACATATACACACACATTAACACAGTTTATTACACACGCACAGATACACACACAAATACACAACGCAGAAACGCCACACACACACAACACGAACCACAACGACACAACACACACACACACACACACAAATAAAAAAAACAAAAAAAACATTGCTATACCGTAGCATACGTAAACATTGTCGTGCATCCGTGATATTTTGTGAGATATCAATATTCCTCATTTTTCTAAATAAGCTGATGTCAGTGATTGGCCGTTGATAACCATTCGTGTATTATCTCATCTGCCAATAGCGTAGCTTCTGCATGAAATACAAGGCGGTGCTTAGTAAAACACAAAAAAAGAGATCTTTCCCACCTGTGCCGTCAGAGTCTTCTTCACATTAGTCTTAATAGCGTACTATCGAGGCTTCAACCTTGTAGGGATCATCATGGACCCAGTCCAACACTACAGAGTGTCCTTAAAGTCTCTTGGAAGTGGTGGTCCTTATTGTTGTACTTAAATTGCAGCCAAGTGAAAGAGGGGGACATTCTATGATATAATGTAAATCCTTTAGCAAGTGTGGTGATTAGTCGTTAAATTTGATCCTGTGTTTTGGGGCGATATAACTCTAATGTTTGTTTCTTTTGTACACTCAAAAGACTGCGAGGGTTGGTAAAAATTGGTGAGCATTCGCTATGCTGCGCGTGGCATCGATGCTCATCTGCGTCGCAATTAAGTCCTTCGGACCTGTGGATTGGTGAAGAAAACCCGTTACCCTGGACACAGGGGAAGTGTGACATCCGCCCTACCACAGTTACCTTCCCCAGGTTTTCCCGTTACTCATTTATCGACCCCGGAAAGGGAAGAAGACAGCTTGTTAGGCTTGGCCGCCGACTTGCCCTGGCCCGAATTCGAACCAGTGCTCACAAATTCAGTAGCATAGGCGCGCTAGCCACCTATAGTCTATACCAAGAGCCTAAAAGCCCTTGCACACATTCTAAAGTAGAAGCCCGGAGTAGCGCCGAATCCTAAGTCGGCGTCTGCTCGTGAGAAAAGGCGACACTGCCCCCGAACGCCCACTGTTTTAGCGGTTCCGTTTCTCGTGTACCAATCACGATTAGTACGCGTTGGTACGCAGCTTTGCTAAGAGTTTGTACGCATAGTTACGAGTGTCGCTAAAAGTTGCTGTGAGTCGTTTACGAGTTTGCTACGAGATTGCAAGAGTTTGTGCTACGTTGTACACCCGTATACCATGACGTCGCCTACTGGTTTTCGGCGAGTAACGGGTCGCCACAATCGCGCGCTAACTCTAGAATTTGTGAAGGGGCTCAGGGAGGAATGCTATTTACATCATTTCGTTTACCGCCCTCCCTCAAAGTGGGGACAATTCTGTGACATAATCGTATCGGCTCCCGAAAGGGTCAGACTCAGGAGAGTGGCATCGGGTCATTGTTGTCCAGAGTCCCACGTGTTCATCTCTCCGTTTTCTATTCTCTCCTCCCTCTCTCTCTCCTTACCGCTCCCTCTCCCTCTCTCCTTCCCTTCCTTCCTCTCATCTCTCCTCTCTCTCTCTCTCTCTCTCTCTCTCTCCTCTCTCTCTCTCTCTCTCTCCATCGTCTCTCTCTCCTCTCTGCTTCTTCGTCATTCTGTACCTCTCATCTCTCTCTCTCCTCTCCCCCCACCCAGAGTATAAATAATATAACATTAGGAAACTACAACTTTTTTTGTGTCTGGAATGGAAGAGGAGAAGAGAGAGAGAGAGAAGAGAGAGAGAGAGAGAAGAGAGAAGAGAGAGAGAGAGAGAGAGAGGTAGACGTAGAGGATGAAGAGAGAGAGAGAGAGAGAGAGAGAGAGAGGGAGGAGGGAGAGAGAGAGAGAGAGAGAGAGAGAGAGAGAGTAGGAGAGAGAGAGAGAGAGAGAGAGAGAGAAGAGAGGAGAGAGAGAGGAGAGAGAGAGAGAGAGAGAGAGGAGAGAGAGAGAGAGAGAGAGAGAGCGAGAGAGAGAGAGAGAGAGAGAGAGAGAGAGAGAGAGAGAGAGAGAGAGAGAGAGAGAGAGAGAGAGAGAGAGGAGAGAGAGAAGAGAGAGAGGGATAGAGAAAATAAATAATAATTCTTATTAAATTGTTTTTTTAAATAAAATATACCACTGGTTTGAGAGAGAGAGAGAGAGAGGAGAGAAGAGATAGAGAGAGATAGAGACGTAGAGAAGAGAGGAGAGAGAGAGGAGAGAGAGAGAAGAGAGAGAGAGAGGAAGAGAGATAGAGAGATAGAGAGAGAGAGATAGAGGAGAGAGGAGACGATGCTGAGTATACGAGACTGAGAGGTGGGGAGTATATAGAAAAATCAAATTAAAATAAATCTTAATATAAATTGTTTTATACTTATGAGCCCTGGTTTGAGATAGATGAGATATGAGAGGAGATATATGATAGAGAGAGAGAGGATGAGAGCAGTAGAGAGAATGGAGAGAGAGAATAGATGCATCGAGGAGTTCTCATATATAGATGGATATCATAGATAGAGAATATATAATCTTCTATAGAAATAGAATATGATAATAGAGAGAGTAGTAGAGCGTATCGTAGAGATAGCATAGATATATATATATCGCTCTATCGCTCGACTATGATCTCTCGCTCATCTCTAGTATCATACTCTAACTTCTATATATCTCTATATCTTATAGCTCTCTCGCTCATACTATCAGCTTGCTCTCTCTCTCTCTGCTCCTCTCACTCTCTACCTATCAGTTAGAGAGTTTAGAGCTATATATATCTTATATTATTATCTCTTGATCTATTTCTTTAAGTTAACCGCTAATTTATCAATCCAATCATTGGTGTCAATACGCCGGGGGGCGCGTCGCCACACATCAGATTTGGCCCACCCTATCACGCTCCCACCCCGGGTTTCACCACGCGCGATCCCCATGCAGGCTCCTTTCCATACCAACCTCTCTCGAACAAGAAACATCAAACTAGCATAAGAACCTAAAGAAGCATAATAAAAAATAGGAAGCTACAATAGGCCGCGAGGGGCCTAAAACGTGGTAGTTCCTGTCCCTAACACTACCTACATCCACCTTATCCATTCCCCAATACCATCGCGGAAACCTATCCAGCTCCCCTTTAAAGCTTCCCCAATGACTCACACTAACTACCCTGTCTACTATTGAGACAATTCTATTCATTCCCATCCCACTATATGTGAAACAGTTTTTTCCCTAGTTTCCTTTCTAAATATATGTTTTTCTCCCAGCTTGAAAAATCACGTTACTACATTCTTGTTCTAACTAGCCCTGGTTAAAAGCCGTAAGAACTTTTCCTACCGTTCTCCTTTATTAAATCCTTTATCCACTTAAAAAAACTTCTATCAGTATCGCCCCTTAACTCTACTGCTGCGTCCTCTCGAGAGTGAGTGTATTTTAATAACTTCAATCTCCTCTCATAACTAAAGGTTACGCAACTTGCCCCAGCCCGAGGCGCCTTTTGGGGGGTCCACCCCTTGGCCTCCTCCAACGCCGGACTGTCCTCATTTCAGATACAAGCATTCGATGGGAAGGACTGGAGAGAGGCGGTTTCCTCAGGTATGTAGCCAACATGCCCATATATGCGAAATTGCGCTGACGGACTATGCAGGTATATGCCGCAATCCGTCCCTCAATCGCTGATTTCTTGCAATCACATAATCATCCCAGCGATACCCATGATTCTGCGAAATACACTTAATTCCAAGGCATTGATTCGTCTCTTCAAGTCACTATTTAGTGTCCATGTCTCCAACCATAGAGTATAAGATAGGGATCACAAGCGCTTGAAGATGCCTGATCATGTCCTCCTACACAGGTACCAAAGACAACTCGCCCAAATTCTCCCGCCTGAGCGGTCCATAACAACACCGGTGGGCTATGCCAATCCGTCGTAAGACTTCTTACGGGACCTGCCGTCGTTATGGACTGCGCTAAAAAAACCAAGGTACGTAAAACTTTCCAAAGATCCAATGTCCTCGCACAACGCAAGCGCACAGCCTGTCCTGCTTGCAATCTGTAATCTCCAAATAACTGGGACCTTGGTCTTGTAGCAATGGGGAGACCTCAATCCCAAAGTTTGCCTCCCCGTGCAATCGGCCTCGAGAGCCATAACACCCAAGCCCTCCAGCTCTCAGCAAGATTCGTGCATCATGCAAACAATATCAGTGATCTTGGTGTTTGCCGACAGATGCGTCCCCATCAATTTGATTTACGCAAAGCTATTGCCATACCCGTCCATACAAGTGTTGAAAGAGTGATGGGCAGTGAATGCTCCCTGCCTCAATCCGTGTATTAAAAGGAAAGAAGCTGGATTAACCTGCCCCACCCTTCACAGCATTCTCAGATCCCAGAATAACAGACCAGGTTATCAACCAATAGTCCTTGGCCATTGAATCCCGCGAGTCGCAGAAGATCCGAGAGTGACTCCTATGCACTGAGTCAAAAAGCCTTGTCTTGAGATCAACGCCCCTAGGCTGCAAGCCATCCCCCTGTACAGAAACTCCACGGTCGCGTTCCACCAGGAACACGAAGCGCTAGGGATACGGTCCCTTTGTTGACTCCCGGCTGACCCAGACTGCTGCGGTCTCTGGATGCTTCAGCGGATCCTAGTTCCTACAACTACAATTTTTTTTCCCATTGCAATCTTGGCTGGTGGTTAACCCTACTACACGTAATATGTACAGTAGTTGATGTTTGGAAGCCAACAAGGGTTTCATGATGTGAGTGAGATTCTGTAAGTACGCGAAACCCTTGAGACAGACTAGGAGGCTAGAAAAAAAGTGTTCACTCTAAACCACCAGAACCAGGTTCCACTTTCAAACCAGAGAACCATCATGCAGTACCCAACTTCATACTTTCAACAAAGATAATAATCTTCCCCATTCCTCGCCGTCGTCTTGCTCCTATCTTCTTCCTCCTCGGACTGCATTTTTCTCTGCCATGGAAAGCGCGGTATAATGTTCGTGTCTATTGATTCGGTATAAAATCGAAATGAGATTTTGTTTAGCAAGAAATAATGTTAAGGCCAGGTTCAATTGTCGGACGCCCTTTTTTTTTTCTTGATTAATCTCTAGCCCTTGTTGCCGTTCTTTTTACATTATTTTGTTTTATCGCTTACCAAAAAAAGGGGTAGTTGTAGTACTAACCAGCTGGTTCGTGCTTACAGTTAGTGACCACTCGCGCTCATTTGGTATGGGCCCTGACATAATAACCCGAATTGCATTTGGTATCGTATGAGTGTAATACAACTCACACGGAAATCGTGAGTTTTGGGTCACAACCGAACGGGGCACGGCCTAGCAACGGACCAACCACAAGTTAGGGAAAATCCCTACAATAGCCCCTTTGTAATGCCACGTTATTCGGGAAGATATAGGGTGGGAATTCCCTATTATACAATCCCGGTTATATTCCGTAAGCAAGTTCATCGATTTTCGTTTTCTCGTGAAATTTATCTTCTTTCTTTCCCTATCTATCACTTCTAATCTTCCTTCCTTCCTCCTCATGCCCTCGCCCCCATACACTCCAGTACGAAGTCACAATTTCGTTGGGGACCTTATGTCGCGATCATTGATAACTAGTAGATTTCACAACTTTTCATCCTCCTCTCATCACCCTCCTAGGTCTAAGATCAGGAACACTCTTAAATTCTGTAATGTCATTCAAATAGTTCACCATGTGTAAGATCCAGTTCATACATTAGGAGGTTAGTCGTGGTCTTCGCTAAATTGAGAGTCGACCTAAATATCTAGCATAATCTCAACCATCGAGCAACACACAACCTCGGGGGTCGCTTCTAACAACCCGTGTATCCGAAGGCTTCCCGACGGGGAGGACATCTTTCCCTGGTATTAGTGTAAAAGATTAAATTCTCTATTGCAAAGTTAAAGAAACTTATTAATAGCAGCCATTTCATAAGTATATTTGTTTACAGTTTAATTAGTCATTCATATGGTCCTGATAATCCCTTCAGGAGAGGCCATGTCTCCATAGAATCCGAGACATTCCCCTTTTTCCAGCCACAGAGCCAACCTACGGCACTTAGTCACCCCGAGGGAATCCAGTCCTCTCCTCCATCCCCTCTCCAGGTTAAACCTCGGTACCGTCGCCTCCTAGTCCCCCCCCCCTTACCTTGTTATATTATATCTAATCTTATTTCTATAATAATATAGGTAGGAGTTGTGGTTTTAGCTTTTCTTAACGCATAGGAGGCCTGTCCTGTCCTTATTAAGTGTTATTAACGCAGTCTCTCCTCCATCCCTTCTCCAGCCTCTACGGACGTCTCAGGTCTGACAAAAAAAAAACCGTCACATGGTTTTTTTTGTATTTTTTTTAAGTGAACACGCAAACAACACGTCTTTACTCTTGATAATTCCCCCCTTTTATATTTTTCCCACATGTATAACTAATAAGTATTCCAGCGGTATTTACAAATAAGTATGATAATTCATATAATAGGATTCAGTGAGGACGGTGATGCGCTAAGAGCTTTCCTTTATCAGAATGGGGAGAGCTTTCTTTAATCAAGGATGGGGAGAGCTTTCCTGTATCAGAGTTGTATCGTTTTCCTGTAGTCAAGTGTAAAGTTTTCCTGTATCAAGATTGAGAGCTTTCCTGTGTCTAGTGGAGCTTTCTTGTATCAGATTTGGAGGCGATTGGCCCCTTGTGTGCGAGGGTGGAGATCTTCCTTGTGTTTGGAGTTAGAGCTTTATCTTGTGTCTGAATCTCACAAGAGACTAGTACTCATGATGAATAATAGGAATGATGTTTCAAATATGAGTTTCTTGTGTCATTTGGTAGAAACCTCAGGTGATTTTCTGTGTTATGGACAGTAAGTCCCCACACGTTTCCAAAAAGAGTGTCAGCCTTACTCGGTATTAATTCCACGTATCAACCCCCGACTGACTAAATATCATATATATAGTTCTATTCAAATGTGGCTCAGGAAGTAAAACCATAGAAAAACGAACTTGCCTGAGCTGGTGGGCAGCATTTCCCCCTTACTTTCCTTAAACTCTACCCTTTTCCCTTAAGTTCGATTCCCACAGAATTTCAAGTAACTCCCGCAGTGGCGAGAAGTGGGTGGTGTTCGTTACTATAATCAAATTAGTGAAGTCATAAGACAACTTTCAATTCTCAATTCAGGTTGTAATCCAATGTAAATCTTAACAAAAATGAATATCATTCATATAACAAGGGCAAAGTAGAAAACCTTACAATTCTGGCACCACAACACGTTATTGCCGGCGTCCTGACCAACATTATGAAAGATTTTTAGGTTATCATGCTCAACACATTTCAAAAGTCCGTGTTGATCTTAGGCACGCGCTTCCTGATTCCCTCCCGATGCTGTTCCGTAATATTTTAAGAAACAAATAAGGAAATAAGGAAGCTACAGAGGCTGTGGAGTGACGGTTTCGGCAGTCCAGGTGGCGTACCGAGGGGGGAGGAGGGCATGCAGCCATGCCCCCCCCCCCCCCTATTGCAAAAAAAAAATAATAATAAAAATGTATTTATTATAAATAACATAAAGTATATATAGTATATATATATATATATATATATATATATATATAGAATATATATATATATATATTATATATATAATATTATATATCTAATATATATATTATTATTAATATATAAGATATATATTATTATTCTATATTATATATATAGATATATATAATTAATAATATATTATATTATATTATATAGATATTATATATATATATATATATATTTATATATATGTAATAATATATATATGTAAATAAATAATAATTATGAGTATTATGGTAGATTTCTTTTTTTGGCATCCCCCTTTTCAATTTTCTGGGTACGGGTGCGCACTGGTGAGACGACCTACAGCGAGGTACTTGTAGATCCTGTAACATACCTACAATCCACCTCTTTCTTTTCTCCCCCCCCCCCCCCATCCATTAATTTATTCCAGACTCCTGTAAAAAAACCAAAACCCCCCTCGCATTCGTAATTATTTTATGAATTCTTTCCAGCTGGCAACTCCGCGTGGAGAGGCCCTCAAGAAGGGCGTTTTTTTTTTTTCTACGCCTAAAAAAAAGGTTTACTTTCCCTGTGTATTTTCTCCCCTATCACCACATACTCCTATCAGAATAATTTTATAACTATTAATCTTTTTGTAGATGTTTGTTCTATAGGATTATCACATAAACAACTGAAAAGCACCAAAACAAATATCATTATATTGCATACCACAAGAAGCGGAATTATACCAGTCATCCATAGACACAATAAATTTTCTGATAAATGAGTATGCACCGTGGTAAAAGTAGCGTAAACTAAACATTTCTGGCGAAACAATCAAATTTTAAAAAATTTCTCAATTTTTTAAACAATGTTTTATGATACAGCTTTGAGGTTTATTTCACTGTGTAGAGCTCCTGAAAACAAAGAAAATGAATGTAAGCTTTTAGTACTATGTCAGAAACTTTTTTCTTGGCGAACATTTCTTGATAATTTTATCCAACATCCGATAAATACGGACAGTGTAGAATGTTCCCACCTTCATTTCTCGTAACTTTTCTCACTAAAGTAATTTTCTATGTATTCATATAAATGACGATTTTCATCAGCAGTTCTGGGATGTCTTCAGAATATATGTATCTGCAATATTTCCAGAGATTTATCCGTGTAAACTTCACCAGCTACTAGCAGTGAAATATTATTTACAACCTATATATTTTTGTTTGTTGGTTTTGGAAAATATGCACGAAAGTTGTATAGATGATATATCCACACTGTAAGACAAGAATGCCACCAAGCAATAGTTTTAGCCTCAATATTTTCGGATATGGAATTTTTTCAGCTGAACCCAAACCCCATTCTCCTCTGCCCATGGAAACATGAGACATAAGGCGGGACAATATCATTTGTCCCCGCCTTATGTCTTAGTTTCCGATATTTGGTGGTATATACTGTAGTAACAAAAAACATAAAATGTTCATGCATACACCCCCATACGCGCACACATACTCGCATACACACCCATAGTCAAGCGGTGTACATACATACGCCCATAGTCAAGCAATGGGGGAGGCGGTGCCGAGTGGTTTTAACGTCTTGGAGTGCTAAGCTCAATGTCCCAAGTTCGAATCCTGCCGGGGCAACTTTTCAAGAGCTTGGTAGGGGAGCAGAAGGTCCCGAGCTAAAGTCTCACCAAGGAGCAACTGTCAAACCCATCGTCGAGTGACCGAAACCACCCACAGCAGCGTATACCTGTCTACCGATTGCAAGTGACGGTGGACTCTAGGGCTGCATGCGCCGTAACTGAAGACCTGCAACATCACAGAAAATGAGATCATCACCTGAGACCACAGGTGTCACTATAAGAATCCAGCCTGCGCAACCAATGGGCGAGCTCGACCAACATCAAGACTCCATAGCCTACAGCGCTATAGCCTACAGGCGCTATAGGCATCACGAAAAAAAAAAAAAAAAAAAAAAAAAAAAAAGCATCACAACGAAATTGCGCTTGTTTCGGTATGTTTTTCAAACACACTAAATATCCAATGTACACATACAACCATATAGTGTAGGTGAAAACTCGAAGTAATAGAAATCTAAATGTGCATGTGCATGTGTATATATATATATAAAACAAAATTACCCGTCTATACAATTCATATAAAAGTCAACTCACACTGCAGTTTCACTTTCTATATCATGACCTCGCTCTCACAGGTCCGTTCCCGTTTTCCACAGCCGATTTGGGTACCTCGATCAAACTCGATCATGCGATCGTGTAATGGTCGGTAGGGGTCGGGGTTTCTACACGGATATTTTTGACATGTCAAAAAAATCCCCGAACCCCTAGACCATTACACGATCGCATGATCGAGTTTGATCGAGGTATCCAAATCGGCTGTGAAAACGGGGCTTAATTCACACGTCAACCATTCAGGCAAATAGGCTATATAGGATATAAATCGCTATAAACTTCGTTTATGAGCTTGAACTGTCCGTTATTTACCGTTACACGATTATGTATAGCCTATTTCCCATACATAGTATCGTGATCCTCATTATATATGCACTGACATGTCATTCACATAGATTTATTATGCAACAAATACACCCTAAAGCACTGAACGCAGACTCTGGAGTCCCCGGTTGGCCTTTAAATCACCGCCACTCACAATGCTCTAACAGGCTGAATGCCCGGTGGCATCTAGAGTATTTTATTTGCGCAGTACCAAAATAATGCTTAAAGAGGTCTGCCAGATAAATAATTTTCAAATAGATCACCTACTGACCATTTGCCCAAAAAATGACGCAGATAGGGTTTTTTTATCGATTTAGGCGAATATTTTTCTGCTGCGGAGAGCTGACTGACGCGTTACGCGTCATAGGTGTTCCAGACATCACTTCTCGAATGACGAGTAACGCGTCATAGAATGCGAGGGGTTAAAGATCCCTATTGACTATGCACTGACCACCTGACGACCGAGTCCACTTATTAATTGTCAATAATTAATGTATGCCGTTCTCTCCTGATTCAAATTCGGCGGTAATAAGCACGCAAGGCGGGCATGTGTGAAAACCCTGCATTGAACCATTTATTATATACCTCCCTCGGGATCTAGTGCAAATACATCGTGTTTTGTAGAAATCACTTATTCAAAGTTTTCTTTCTTCTGCTATCAAGTTTGGTCCTCTTAATTAAGTAATATCATTCTTTTCTTTATCTTGATTTTCTTAATTATTAACCCTTTCTGGTGGTTTTGATTGTAGTTTCCCTTTATCGGAGTTTGCTGCACCAGAGTTTTTCAAACACCCTTTATGGAAATAGATGGATTTAATGCTATCTGCGCTATTATATTTTTTTTTTATATTGAAAATTTTTCTATTAATATATTGAAAGTTTTTCTTATATTTCACTGTCCTACCACCAATACAGTTCGGTTATGCAGTGCAAATATCGGGAAAACCAGGTAACTACAAGTTCGGAGGACCAGTGGTGACGGTTCTCCACATCATGGAGCAGCATCTTGGTCTGTGGTGGGTTTGTGGTTGCCGTCCTATCGTTTTTGTGAAATATGAGAGGTATAACTGTTCCTGAATCCATACAAAAACGTATAAAGCTGATAATGTTGGTTGATGCCCAAGTTAGTTAATAATTTTTCAACGGATGTGATTCCTATATATGATTTTTTCATTGAATTACAGACTTATGTAAATTTCTAACCGTATACGTATTTAGCAGCGAGAAGTATAATATGCAAATAACATAGATAGGAGTCATAACCATACAATTCTACACCCAGATTTCAATGCAGAACTAGACACGGGTACACATGATGTTTCATGCTGAAATTACATATTGTAATTTGATATGCGAACTAACCACTAAGGTAATCAATATTTTAGTTTCCAGTTCATAAAATCAAAATATCAGTGGGCGGGACATCGGGACAGCCCAACGGTTCATGGACAGGAAGCTTGGCCTTTTGCAGCGTCACGTAGGTATCTCTATCCAATAGATAATTATAGATATATATATATAATATATATAATATATATATATTATGAGAAATATGATAGATATATCTAAGAGATATATATAATATAATATATATATATATTATATATCAGATGTAAAGATAAGATGAGAGATATATTTAGATATATATATGAGAGCAAGATATAGATATAGAGATAGTAGTGATCATATATATCATATATATATATAGATATCTATAGATATATATGTAGAAGATATATATATATATATACGATATAGTATAATATAGATATATATATAGATATATATATATACTATATATATATATATGTATATAGATATATATATCATATATCTAGATCTATATATAGGTATATATATATATTATAATATATATATGACGATAGAGACTATATCTACTATAATATATATCATATATAGACCTATCTTTTTATATATAGTTATATTATATATATATATATATATATAATATATATATAAATATATATATATATACTAGATATTATTATTTATTTATTTATTGGTGTAACTATGTGTTCAATCGTATGTGTTCGTGTTTGTCTGTGTTCTGTCTACTTGATTGTTGGAGTTTTCTATCTGGAACACAATGGCTAATCAATTCCCTAGGCAAGACGCTAATCCTTTTTTTTTTTAAACTCGACCTGAGCCGCATTGGTATGCAGGCCGTCAGGGTGAGTCATCGCGGCTCCTTAAAAGACGTCTCTGTAGAGGAGAGCACTGTTGAACACAGACCTCCCGTACAGCAACTCACACAAGTCACCAAGTCACATCACAAACCACGCCAGGAGCAACTCACCAGTCCACGAGTCACCTTACTGTATCTTGGTTAATACAGCATTTTACCCAAGTTAAATAAACCACTATCAAAGCAGAGTTACTGCACTTCTGCTTCACCCTACAAAGCTGACATACCATAAAGTCAATTTACACATGGTGCTAGCAGTGGATATGGAACAGGTTAATCACTTCACGCCACGCCGCCACATCACATCCACCCTACCGCCGCTCCGTTCGACTTCTCCACGTCCGCCGTTTTCCATAATTCAACGTCGCTTCACCTTACTCCACATTGCCTCACAATCTCCTTATCACCTCCTAATGACCGCGCCAGTTTCGTCCACTTTCCTCCACGTGGACCCCCCCCCCCCCTCCCCCATCTTTTTCTTCCTGTCACCGCTGCCGCCTCCCTCCACCACATCCATACCACCGAGGCCTTACTTTCCTCACTTTCCTCCATACGTATCCTACGGAGCCCAGCTCTCACAAACAGCCACTCCAAGCCTCCACGACACATTACGCCTGGCCCGACCCACGTCATCTCAACACAGGGCCACCCTCGCGCCCCTCCACGTGCTTCATACGAGTCTTCACACGGCATGTTCCCCCAGGTCCGCCCTACGCATCCACATACGCGGTTCCTCAATCACATCGAAAGCTGTCTACATCACGTTCACTCGCTCATCCCCACCGCAGGCAAGTCCACATTTCTCGTCTCTGCTTTTCCACGCGCGCCCGCTTGATTCATCGCCCTTCCCAACATCTCTTACACAGCATCCTCCACCCAAGTCTTTCTAAACATTCAGGTAAGTATCATATCAATTATTTATGTATTTTGTTATCCCATGTGCTATTCAAGTACCTATAACTTGTCGTCTACATTTCATTTTCTGTTTCCATTTTTTTGTAGTCCATCTCTTTTGTGTGTTTCTCTTCCACCTGTTATTTTTTTTTTCTATTTATGTTGTGTTGCTGATAAGACACTTGACCTCCCTAGTATCCTGTGTATCTCTGTCATACCCGATGCAACGCTGTTGACTGTTACAGTATGTCCTACCTCACAGTGTCTGTCTCTGTGGCTGATACTCTGCCACTTTGGACTGTTATGGGTTCCCGCTGAGTTACTGGTATTTGTATTAACTATATGTTGAGCGTAACGGATCTTGTTATTTAGTCCTTTTCTTCTGTTTCAGTTGTTTACATAAGTGATACACTGACAATCCACACTTCACATATGCTTTTGTTCCATAAGTGATACACTAACCACTCTCCAACGTACACTGTGTTATTTCACTACTTATTCTACGTTCTCTCGCTGTTTCCATATCTACGTACGCCATTATCTAGGATATTACATTATTCTTTATTATGACTTCATTATTTGCCATTAACTGTTGTGTTCTTCGATATTTTATTATTCTCTTCTGTGTCTTCCACCAAATTCACCTGTCATATGCCACCATCAGCGACAACTCAGTCCTCTGGCGGACTACGAGGTTCCTTCCCTTCCCAAATTCACAGGCACAACTATCCTTACACATTATTTACTCAAAGATGTTGTTACGATGAGATCGCGCGTCGTAACATCACTGACCGATGCAATCAAATGCTCAGCTAAAGTCCCGCTGTGACTTGTCCTAACTGCCTTGCAGGACAATATACTGCAGAGTGATTATTTCTCACAATTAAGACATATGACGGAATTTAAGAACCACATTCAATAAATATTTCAGTGGCAGTCAGAAACCGTATCCTTGCCTCCACTCTTAGACTTGCAGACCACTCACAAAAGGCAAGAACACCTATCACCAGGTAGTCGGCCTACAACAAATATTCGAACGTCAAGTTAGACGTAATTAAGTCAGCTAGAATGTTTTCTGACAGGGGATGATCGAAAGATGGGAAAATTGAGTCTACAAGCTGTCGGTGTAATCCTTTTTGGATACTACACTTATATGTTCCTCATACCCCCTTTCCACAGCTAAACAGGCGTCTGATCAACACTTTCACTTTGCTCCAACAGTCACCATGTAACTCATTATTCAATTTTGAGGACTCTTCGCAATAGTGTTTTCAAACAATGCACATTCTTACTATGTCTGCTGCTGTATCTACACAACTAGTCTCAACCACCAAACACACAACCCGCAAGCACTTCTCGTCCTGCCTTTGTCATACTCAAACACTCGTTCACATCAAAACAATCGCAAAGACAACGCTCATCTTCCATCACGATACAGTCCCGTTGCTAATCCACACCACCGCCTCATATTGCTATTACTGCACAAAAACAAGGACACACGATCGAGCGCTTGCTTGCACACGACAACGTTCATTTTCCAAAACAGAGATATGTCCACGCTTTGTGACACCCATGGTGTCAATGTAGGTCACGGACTACTTCTGGTAATTGCGTAGGAAACAAAACGCTCCTCGTATTCACAGAAACACAAACACGTTGATGCGGTCGTGAAGGACCACAATCTTTTCCTCGTCCTATTCTACAACAGATAACCCTTCAATGACTTACCTAGAGTGTATCACGGCACTCCTCCAAAGCAACACGAATCAGATCACACAGTATGAAACCTTCACTCCACTTTGTATACTCATTCTAATACACCTTGGGGAGGAACACAATGGATTTTACAAGCTGAAGTCAACCAGCCACTACTTCACCTTGTGTTAGTTGATACAGGTTCTTCAGTAAAGATCATGATTAAAGAGTGCTTTGGATAACATCAGCATCTGTGCGTTACATCGTAAATAATACATTTTAGACCTTCTGACCTGCAACGTTTGTGGAATCTGATGGAAATCCGCACTCACTACTCTAGCGTAAAGTTATGTTTAACACATCACCTATGTCCTGACTTCGCCACTCTGTCAGCTTGAATTACTAATAGAGAAGGCACTTAACCATCCAGATGACGCCTCTCTATTGGCCGTCCTGCTCTAACCCATAACAACAGATAGCCCTATACCCACGCTGACATGGAATCTATTGGCTGCAACGTTTATTCAGAGGTCTGAATATACAATCTAGAGCTTTTTCCTGACTCTGTTCCCACTGCATTGTCTCCTACACTGCATGCGACTCTCCCGTGTCTTCACAAGCTCTTGGATTCCACACATGCCACTCCTACTGACAAATCTCTGATACAAGTGTTCTCATTCCTAGTTCTCCACTTGCAATGCCTAACCAACATTCACCATCCAGAACATGTCGTCGTTCGCTGGTCGCCTTTCCGCTCAAAAACGTATTAAACGTAAGACCTTCTGGAGCGTATGTAGCCACAGACGCTTTCTACGGTCTAATAACACCACTCCACTCCCAGAAGTCTCACTTTTACAAAGTCTTAGCAAGACCAGGTCTAAGCACTGTCACGCTGTCATTCGTCCAAACGTGCAGCTTCTACCACACACTGCCACCCTGGTCCCACGTTCGGGAAAAGGCGTTTCGAGATAGCGAGTCTATGTCTTCCCTGAGACTGTCACTCATTCTGCTCTAGCTGTTCCTTGCAAGTGTGCTGTTGCAGATCTCATAAAATCAGGACAGATCAAACCGTTTTGTTGTTTTTTTTCGTTTTTTTTAACTGTGTGGTGTTAACCACAGATTACAGTCAATCTCACTTGTTGGTACACGTCTTTGTACATTTAAGTCTATACCAGCTGACGTTCGTGTCGCACGATTTGTCACATAGAGTCCACGGAGTTCAGTGAACTACATTTCAGTTCAGGCGACTTCAAATTTTGTCTGACCTCAAGTCATGACTGCAACCACAGACCATCCAGATTCACAGGATGAGCTTATTGTGTAACTCCATTGACCGACTTCAGGAGTATTGGTCTCTCCCGGTGAGACACGGAGGTAAAACCATCATCGTCACTCATTAAGATTTAGCTTATGAAAGACGCCCAACCTGCCTACATACCAGCGTATCCGCATGGCCAAACAGTACGAAATTGCATTGTCGATTCGATATATTAGGTCTCCGAATGTAACTGATGGAATCATTGAGACGCGAGCAGCCATTAAATAGCCAATGTTCCTGGTTCCAAAGAGCTAAGGCATAATGGCGTCTGTAGTCGGATTCTAGGCTCTTAACAAACTGACGTTCCTTCTCGCATCCATGCCATTCCTCGAGGATATTTGCAGAATTTAGGTGTATGATCATAACACTGTTGTTTCAGAACACCTTGCGATTTGTGCTCCGGCTTCTTGTGCAAGTCGACTTGACGCAGCAAAGCCGTGAATACACTGTACTTTTTCTACACCCTCATGGCACATTACCAGTACTATCGTATGCTATATGGGTCTTTCTGGTATCACCGCGACGTTACAACGCTGATCAATTCCATATTTCACTGGTTTAATGGGTAATATCACTTTTTTCCATACTGCACGACTTGGATCGTTTTCTCTAAATCAGTCCCAAACATCTCCAGAAACTCAGAATAAGTTGCCACTCGTCTCAGGACGCGGCTGAAACTTAAACTCTACAACATGACGCGTGCCTACGCAAAGAAACCCCATACCACTTTCTTGGCCATATTATAACGATGACATGTGTTGATTCAAACGTCAAATGACAAGTCATTGCCGCTGTAACTAATTCTTCTACTCCAGCAATGTAGATCAAGTCGTAGTTTCATAGATTAGCTCCTATTACAGAGATGATTTATCAAAGATTTGCCCGCCATGGCTTTCCACTCATCTTCACTCTTCAAGAAAGATGTGCCCTTCCAATGGTCGACGTCAGCGAAAAACGCTTTCGACTGCTCTTAAGCATGCTCTCACTTCTGCGCCTGTGCTTGCGTACCCTGACTACACAACCTTTTCAATTCTCCAACACTGACGCTAGCTACACTGTCTCGTGCAGTACTCATGCAAGACACGACGGTTATAAAAACGCCCATCGCGTATCCTCTCGTAGTGACTGTATACAAGCAGAGAAGAACTGTACGTCAGTGACAGAGATCCGAAGCCTTGCATCATCTTGGTCCTTAAAGAAGTTTCACGTCCGCCTTTTACCATCATTCATGGCTTATCTTTCTATAAGGTCCTTAGGATCATAAACCTTAATGTACAACTCTGCTCAAGCCAAGGACCAGTACAGACGCATGAGCTCGATGGTAACTTACAATTCAAGATTTCATGCCTGATATTTGCGTACATCAAGGCAAAGCTAGACGTGTGTGTGTATGAGCTGATTGCTCTTCTCGCAACTGCTGCACTTACCATGTCCTGTGACACCAAGCCATACATCTCACATTTGACACGCTGACTCACGATGATCTCTACACTCGCTCAAGCAATTGACTCCACCTGGTCAAATAATCATCTATTACCTTGAAATCAGGGTGATGACTCTGACATGTTATCTAAGTTTCCGTTCTTCTTGCACATTACCTTCCTCAGGAACAGTGCTGTACAAAGCAACCACACTTACAGGGAGGCATTGATACCGTCTCGTCTAATCACAACTTGCATTCCTTCACAACTCATGTCCAGTCATGTGATATTTACAACTTAATCCATATGACACACCAAATGCTTCACATGCCTGGCAAGGAAAATCACTTTCACAAGTAGACTTAAATTCCTTCGGCTCACCAGAGAAAGGATTATCAAACGACTCATTGAAGTATGTCATAGTGTGTGACAAGAACTAAAGGTGATATACATGCTCATGGTTATCCATTATTACTATGTTATCCTGTGCCTTCAGACCATGGGAAAGTTCTTGGCATGATTTTGGTGGACAACTCACCTCTTACTGAAAGTGGTTAAATCAATATTTAATGTTTGGTGTTGTGATGTGTAATTTTCATAGTGTGTTTCTATTATTGCTCACTGCCTACACAAATCAGCACACACACATGGGCACGTGCCTTTCTTGATCATAGTCATTTGCTCACACCGTCACTACTCCAAAGCGTTCTGTTGTCTTGGAACACGGCAAGAGTTTCTTAATAAGTTCTTTTGATTCCTTGTGCAACAGTTTAATCTCAGGTAAGTGTAATGTCTTGCGCTTACTAGTACCCAGTGACTAACGTTTGGTAGAACGTTGCACCGTAAAATCTAACACTTTACGCTCCATTATTCCTGACACTGACACCCTTTGGGAACACTATGCTCCTACAGGTGATTGGCCTTCTCTCAATTTCCACCATCAACAAGCCTGATCTCTGAGACACTGAAATATTTACATGTCTGTTTGCTAAGGACAAATGTCTTCCTTATGATCTTTGTCAAAACCTTCTAAGGCCTATATACAACTATGATGATATGTGTGTCTACGCACCTAAGGATCACATGTTTCCAACAAATACACCAACATATCCCAAACAATTGCATAGAGTGTGCTCCCCACTCTCTAATAGCTGATAGGCTCCTATAATCAAACAAAAATCAGCTTCCACATAGTACACTTGACGTAGGTGAAATTGTGTATTCCCTGTTGCAATCAAACACTCCAAATTATGTGACCTAAGTTTGACGGCCCCTTCCGGGTCATAGCTAAGGAACATGGGTAGATAAGGTTCAGTTGCTTCACTTAACTACGGCATAGGAAAGTTGCCCACCTATTCTATATAGAAAGTTTCCAAAGGCCTTAAACTGTGAGGACCCTAACCCGTCCTGCTGAATCTCACCTCCCTCAATCACAGCCTCAACCAGCTTACCTCTACTACTTCTTATACAGCTCCCCAATCCTCTAGCCACCGTTATTTCCTCCGTAGTATGTGAGAAGTAACTCCTTCTGTTCTCTCTTTTCCATGTACTCTTATGATGTAATTTTGTACATAGGATGTATGTTCTCAATCACTTTTTTTCGCCTACTCTTATGTTACTATTGTTCTTAGATTTAGATTATGTTATATGGATCTATATTTTGTACCTATTCCGGTACCTTCCACGATTTATGTTTTCCACATTATATGTTAGCGAGTAAGTATCCCTTTTCCTGGCGTCCTTCATTCCTATTTTGACATATTATCAATATATATAGATAGGTATGTTCCTGTGTGACCCTTTCTATTGGTCCATCTACTTTGTTGCAGTTGACATGATTTATTCCTTTTGACGATGATGAGTGTACATCTGGTAGCGTCTTACATGATGTATATATGTAGTATAGTATTAGTATATGTATGTGGTTGTTCAAACTATGTGTCAACCGTGTTCTGTGTTCTGTGTTCTGGTATACTTCGATGTGGTGGTCCTGGAAAACATGGCTAATCCAATCCCTAGGCCAATGTATATGCTGTATATCCGTTAAACCGACCTGAAGCCGCAATTGGTATGCATGTGCGTCAGTCGTGAGACGCGGCTCCTTTAAAAGACGTCTCTGTTAGTATGGCAGAGTCACTTTGAACACAGACCTTCCCGTACCAGCAACTCACAATGTCAACCAAGTCACAATTCCAAACCACGCCTAGGAGCTGTATATATTCACACCAGTTCAACGAGTCACCTTACCTGTGTACCCTTTTTTACCCAAGTTAATTAAACCACTATCATATAGCAGATGTTATAGACTGTGTTCTGCTTAACCCTAAAGTGAACATACCAAAAGTCACTTTTACATATATTGTATGGCGTACGCCGGTTATGTGTAACAAAAATTCTTTTTCTCAACTTTGGCATGCCAATTTCCTATATAAAATGAATTCTAAGACGATTTGATGCTCATTCCATGTTTGCATTTGAGCAATTCTTTACTTTGCAAAATTCGCCACTTCTATATTGCACCCTTATCGAATAATGACGCTTAAAAATGCAGTACGCAGTTTCCGGTGTGGTCCGTGTTATGTGCATCATGCACCAAGTATGAGTTCCAAATGTACTAGCTAGTGTGGTAACTACTTTCTGATCAGTTGCGTTCATTCAGGCACTACATCACAGGTCACATGCCTCTACGTGCCTAGAAGTGCTCCATCATGTCTTCTAGACCTGAAGCCAGGGACATGGTTACTCCCTTCGGTGGTGGGCCCGAGCCCGGATGAACCCGTTTCTTGGCTGCTTGTGTCCCACACTAGC
The DNA here is from genome assembly GCA_016584305.1 of Chionoecetes opilio. NCBI lineage: Eukaryota > Metazoa > Arthropoda > Malacostraca > Decapoda > Majidae > Chionoecetes > Chionoecetes opilio. The sequence continues at coordinate 51,398 of JACEEZ010020122.1, forward strand.
GCCGCTTAGTCACTCTGTCACCTACTTCACGACTCCCCTCATCCACTGCCTGGCCACTCCCCTTATAGATGTGTTAGGATCGCAGACCAGGAGTACGACATGCTGGAGAGAGGTTGCGTCAGCGATAATTGTCCTGGAGGAATCCAGAAGACAAGGCAGCAGCAGCAGTGGGCGGAAACGTTAGAATACCGGATGCTTGCCAGCGCCAGTGTCTTGGACTGGCGCATTGTGTTTCTCACTTGCAGCTGGCCTGTCCAAGTACCGTGCATCTTCAAGGGTGTTGCCAGTGGGACCCCTAGCCCTCTCCCTGAGTAGCGGTTTCTACCAGATAGGCTAGCTCCTGATTGCTCCTGACTTATTTTCCTCTGAGTGGCAGGTGTGGACGAAGCTCCGCTACTCATCCTCGAAGCCTGTGGTATGTATTTCAGCTGACTTGGACATCTGCTCTGCAGCTCAAGACGCGATCTCGCTTCATTCTTTCCTGTACTTTCTGCTGTCTTCAGCTTAGCCTTCCTCTTCCAACTGCCTTTCTCTTTGCTGTGATGTTCATAATGTCTCATGCGTCTCATTCTGTCTACCCCTGTCACATCATTGCAACTCTCCTCCCCAACACTTGCATCCTCTGGTAGTACAAGCCACTCCAGGTCTAAAGTATGTGGACTATTGCTGGCAGGGGGCGTCATGAAATGCACGGTGCTCTCGCGTGCCACAGCTGGGGGTGGAGCAGTGGGATTCCTGGTCCTTGAAGAGGAGAATCGGGTGTAGGGCAGGCTGTTATGTCATTAGATATCAGCCTGTGTGTATCTATATTCTTCTCCACGAAATTCCTTTACTGCTTTAGGTGCTCTCTCTCAACCACTCACTAACCTCCTTTCCAAATTATTCTTCTCTCAAAAGATCATCCTTCTCGTACCACTATTGGACGTCAATTAACAACCACTGGAGGTGCAAGATGGGATTGATTTCTTCCACTGGGGACAAGCACCATGGGGGTATAGATCATAGTCGCAATGTCTATCACTGGGTCCCCGCGTGCGTCATAATCACCCTCCCGGATGCCCGCCTGAGATCTGTGGAGTCAAGATTCCCTTTCATCACGCGCGATAAGTAGGCACACGATCATACTCTCAACAAAACCTCGTCCACCGCCACAAAGGCGGTCGAGAGTAAGTAAGAGAGAGAGAGGTCGATAAAATAATTAAAGATGAAGGTAAAGCCTGAATAAAAAAATTTTAATGCAGCATTCTGATGAATAACAAACATATTTAATTAGCAATAAGAGGGATGAAAGATAATAAATTAAGCCTCTAAGCCAATTCAAGCTCAAATCATGAAGAGGAAGAGGATGATAAAATCAATCTTTCAAAATTCAAAACATTTAAAAAAAAAATATATAAACCAAATATAATCTTATAAAAGTCCTTTTTTGCTAGCAAGAAGTCGCTCAAATACCAAAAAGTGGATGGCGGACAACACTAAAATTCAATTGTACATAAGAAAACACCCGGCCAAATTAGAGATATAAGTTTTATAGTTCACTTTGCATTGGACGTCGGGTACCTAATATAAGATATATATATCCATATATATAATATCTATATTATTATATATATCTATTATTATAGAGTATATAGATATTAGAGTACATAGATTTATGATTATATATAATTTATATAAATATATATATATAAATATATATATATATATATATAATATATATATACTATAAGTATATATACATATATATATATATATAATATATATATATATATATATATATATATATAATATATATATAAATATATATATATACTATGATGTTGAGAGAGTATGTATTATATATAATATATCTATATATATATAGAATATATATTATATATATATATATAACATATATAGGTTATATAATCTAAAATATATATTAATAGAATCGATTGTGTGTTAATCCCATTTTTTTCCATTTAAGTATCTTTGTATGATACGAACAATAGTACAATCTGACATAATTCATGACGTATTTATCAGAGAGAGTTACTGAAAAAATTGGTTACTACAAACGCAAGAGTAAAAAGGTTATCGGATACGAGAGTATCATGCCTTCCTATTAGAACTAAAAAAATATTTCTCAAATGAATAGTTCGACATGAGTTCTGTCACGTATAGAAACGTGCATCACGCAGGATGACGCACGCAACTAATGTTTGCGACTGCTCGTTGTTTAACCATGGTAAATGTTCTTATGGCGGTATATGACGCTAAGTACATATTATAAATTTTTGGAAGAGAAATGAGCATACTACGTTTCTAACCTGCACCACCCACGAAAAATTGTTAATCTTTTAATGCATAATAAAATTATAATCTCAGGAAAAACATTACGACTCACTGACAATAGTTGTAACAGCGATGACACCTGTGTTCATTAACCTTTTGCAATCAAATCAACTCTGCTCGGAACCCTTACTGGTGAGGGGACAATAAATGTCCCCAAATCGGACCGAACTAGCGGTGACGATCAAGGTGTCTTAATAGGTGCCCTTGCACATGACGTCACAGCCTTGCGTGTGGCTGCGACAGACGTCGTGAGATGCAGAGCGGTGAGGGAAGCAAACTCCATTACCGCCAACGTGTTTGCCCTCTAATGGTAATTTCCCTAACCAAAATTTACTGTTTATCCGTATAAATGGGATACAGTTCTTAGGAATTGTTTTGTCGATAATACTAACCACATAAAACTAAATAAAACACACTTAAAGAAATGCCATTATGTGAATCTGAAGAAATATGCATGAACGAAAGAAATATATTCAATTAAACTGTAGCCATTTAAAATTTCTGTAGACAACTATACATGGAGCAATATTAAATAGAAGCGGAATTTTATTAGCTTTCCATTGATATATTTCGTTTTCTGATAAATGGAAAGCCACTAGCATAAATAAGCAGTTTATACTAATTATATAAAGCTTCATCAATAGGGAGAATTCGAGAGAACTGTGAACTCGAAATGCCAGGGGTCGCGGCAGTTTTAACTCACTTTTTTTTATAATAGTTGTTCTACTAGAAAACTAAAATGGGCTATCCACTGCCACTTGTCAAAACACAAAGTATAATTTTAAGAAACGAAGTGTTTTCTTCTATATGTCTATTGTATAGAACCCTGATTCTGTAAAAAGATGTATTTAACCAACTAACCAATTAGGTTAGAGTTTGAGGAGGGAGGTAATGTACTCTATTGAATGTTATATAGTGAAAAGTAAACGTCGTTTTAGAAGTTATAATCTAGACCTAAGGAAGTTCCTATTTTCTGTTCTGTATTGGTATCAATCAGATAAAGCCTGGAAGTGCAATGAGGTCGACGCGTGAAGTGGCAATGTTTGTTCAATCTCCCCGCCACAATCTTCCCCCCCCAGCCACCACTCCTCGCCGCGGCATGTCGCACTCAACAATTATAACCTACAATTGTCGCAGCAGCAAGGACGATTCGGCAATTCTTGATTCTTGTTGTTTTCCAGGCATGCTTATGTATTTTGACACAGCGTTTGCCAGGACGCAGCAGTACGTCTAGTAGGAAAAACAGTGTGACTTTCGCCCAAATTTTACATGCCACAATATACATGTAAAAAATAATATTGAGGCGAGGAATTTGCACATTAAATTGCCTATTATAGAACGTTACCATCGTAGTGCATGTCATCCATGTATATAGTAGCACAACAGAAGAACTATATTTTTGGTATTCAGTGCGGTGCAATCAATGTTTATCACGAAATTAATTTTGAAAAATATTAGTCTCGGAAGCCAAAACACAATGTCAGACCAAACCTTGTTGAGTTAAAAACTGCCAGCGACCACTGGCATTTCCGGTTTCAGATCAATTGAATTCCCAGATTGATGATGTTATTATGTAGTTGAACGCTTTAATTTATCAATCAATCAATCATTGGGCATACGCCGGGGTGGCGCGTCGCCTGCCCACCCCTACGACGCCACTCCGGGGGCACCACGCGCGAGTTCCATGGCAGCCTCCTTTCCATACCAAGAGCTCTCGCAAGAAACATCAACTTGCCCCAGCCACGAGCCTTTGTGGGCGCCCCTTGGCCTCCTCCACGCCGGAGTGTCTCTTACAGAGACAAACCCGATGGAAGGATCGGTCTTCAGGGTTAGCGTGCCACATGCCCAATAGCCGAAGTTGGCGCCTGACGGACTCTATGCAGGTGAATAGGCCTTGATTCCAGTTCACGGTGCAATCGTGATTTGACACGTAAATCATCCAGCGATACCCATGATCTTGCGAAGACACGTATTACCAAAGGCATTGATTCGTCTCTTCAAGTCATATTTAGTGTCCAGTACTCACAACCATAGAGTAAGACAGGGTCACAAAGCGGACTTGAAGATCCGGATCTTTGTCCTCATGCACAGGTACCGACAAACGCCATATATGTACTCCGTGCTTGAGGCGTAGTCCATAACACGTTGGCTATGCCCCAATCCACCGTAAGACTACTTGACGGAGCCTGCCGTCACTAGGACTGCGCTACCAAGGTATGGTAAAACTTTCCCATAGGATCTCAAATGTCTCTCAATGTCACAGCATTAATTTTGCCATGGGGTCTAATTTATTTATGACAGAAAACTAATATATCACTCAATCGGAAAGCTAATAAATTTGCTTCCTTCTATTGAATCTGCGTCCACTTGTTATAAGTGTCTCGCAAATTTTTTATGACGGACGAGTTCAAAGGGACTACGGTTCAAATGGATTAAGTCATGCATATATCTGAGTCTCATACAGCATTTCTTAGTGTGTTTTACTGTGTTTTATGGTAAAATATATGGAACAAAAATCCGAGATAAAAATATAGCATTTTGATACTGATAAACATATATTTGTAGGGAGGAAAAATGACCATATTTGTTGAAATCTTCAGCCTCGCCGACCAAGTGTGGTCCTCCACCTATAACAAATCAGAGCGCCGGACGGGCGGCAATCCGCCGCATTTGGCACATCGTGACGTTACGTGCAAGGAAAACCTATACTTTCTGACTTCCTTTCCTAAAATTCCTCGCACATTTGTGGTCTTATATCTAATTTTAAATAGGCACATCACCCGTTCCTCCTATAAACAAGCGCTTCTCACAAACCTTTTGGCTGGCGACCCCTCCAAAAAATTTGAAAGGTTTGCGAACCTCCACCCTACCAAAGCATGTATGACAACTGAAACATTTACATTCTTCTCTTTTGTTTCTTCTCTCTCTCTAAACACAACAATCCTGTACCACACAAGGATAGTGCGTATTGCTTCCCGTATCATAACATTCTATTATAATATAATCGGTTTACAACATTATGAATACGTAAATTGCAGTGTAAGCAGTTGCATCTATTATCCTATATTCTGCTTTAAACGCATCAACAAAATAAAGTAACCTAAATAAAGTTTAGACTGTGATGTGGATTTGATAGCATTAACACATAACAGGGTCGGGCCACGATTGATACAAGTACATATGTACGTATAGCTATGACGTCGTGAGCGGGTGGTGAGGGCTTGGGGAAAGGGAAGGGCGGGACAAAGGATCAACTCTTTTCTCAGAGTCCAGTTATGTAACTGTATTTTTTTTGTTAAAAATTATTAAAGCCTAGGAAGTAGAATCATTGTTTTGGTTTTATATTGACAATAGATATAAAAGGATAATCTAAATTAGATATTAGTTTTTAATATATGCAGAATATGCATTTTGCAAATTCTAGAAAATCTCGCAACCCCCGGAAGACTTTCGCGGACCCCTCGAGGGGTCCGTGATCCCCAGTTGAAGAACCCTGCTCTAGACCACATCTTATTTTCCTTAACGAAACCCAAATGTCTGTGAACAATGACAACGTTCCTTTTCTTCTCCCTCTTCTCTCTCCATTCGCATTTTGACTCCGAAGCCAGCTGGTGGTTGAGTGTAGCACGCAACGGCCTCACTTGCATCGTGAAAAGATCTTGAATTTTATAATTTTTTCCTAGTGGGAGCGATACAATGTTACTTATTACTCAATTAATATGTGTTGTAAATAGTCCTCTCCTAACTCCTCAGACTATGTAACATTTTTCGACAAGTCTAAATCCAAAGTGGAACAAATTTTTACTTATAGCTGAAATGTTTCATTCATTAATGCGGATTTCAATGTTCACCCAACATTAGCTATCATCTTCTTACATTGACCAGCCTGTGTGAACAAAGCTACAACCATGTTATATTAATGACCTGGAAACAGCTGATGCAGCACCCCTACCCATATCCCTGACTTTCTTGGAGACTCGCCCAACATTCTTATCCTTATCACTTCTAACCTTATGCTTATTCTGTATTACTATCCTCTCCGTTGGGCTCTCAGATCACAATATTATTTCGGATTTGTCCTATCGCTTCGGTAGTGCCTCAGGACACAACCTAAGTGGGAGGTGCTTGTGGCATCATAAATCAACTAAGTGTAAAGTACCTTAGTAGGACCTTCTTCATTTTCTAAGGAATAAATATTTACGGCGTGTCATAGACCATCCCTTTGGGCAGAGTGCAAAATTGAGGTCATTATCTCTGATATGGAAAAAAATACATTCCATACACCTTCTCCATTCAAGCTTCATTAACTTTGCTTAATCTCCATTTTTTTGCTTGTCCAAGATCGAGAGGCGCTCAGCGACGGTACCGGTAATATCCGTCTCCTGAAACTCATGGCCTTTTATTTCCGCCTGTAATCATTGACAAGTCGTTTTTTAAATTAACCAAAAACTCTTTCATCAATATGTAGGTAAAGATTGGTGGCATACACTATGCTGCACGTGGCCTCGGCGTTGCTCATCTTCTGTCGCATTAGCCTTTCGCCTATGGTGGAGTGAAAAACCCGTATCTCGGGACACCAGGGCTAGTATGACTTTGGGTTACCCACAGTTACCTTCACAGGTTTCCCAAGGTACCCATTATGAACCAACTCCAGAAGGAAGACTGAACAAACTGGTTGGGCTTACCCGCCGGCTGTCCTGACACGGATTCGAACCCGGGTCTCGTATATTCGTAAGACTAGGCGCGCAAGCCACTACACCACGAGGCGATATTCATCCAATAAATGATGTCAAAAATCTTCTGGATTAAATCCTTCTCGTGAATGCTTGCATTAGCTTAAATACTCACCAATTTCTTTTTTCATGTCTCAAAATAGTTCTTCTTTCTGTGACCCGGACGCTTAATATCGCTTCATATGTCCTCATAACTTCGTCACCTTACTTAATAAACAAACTTATCAACTCTTCTCTGTTTATTTCACCTGGGCTTGTACTAAATGTTAAGGATACTAATTACCATATCACTCTGTCCGACGCCTTCTGCGGGTGAGAAAAACATTGCTCGAAAGAAGCCGATGCTGTTTGCTGTGGACAGTGCTGTTTGATAGGGAACTCTTATTGTGATTAGGGTCTCACCCAGGTGAGACCTAAAAAATCTAGTCTACCGAAAATGCTCGCGCCCGTTGACGAGATATATTAAGGACCCTGACTTTGAGGTGCATGAGAAGGTGGCAAAAAATGACCAAGTGAACTGATGAGTGAAAAGCAAGTGAAATTTTAAGTGTAGGACCTACTCGATGACAACATGCTCATAGGAGCTACAACATAATATCAATTACGGTGATATATGACATAATTATGTTTACAATGGTAAGAAATCAATGAATCAATGAATCAATCACTCAAATCAAGCAAATATATATATATATATACTAATATATATATATATATATTAATTTTATATAATATATATATAATATACTATATAATATATATCATATATATAATATTATACTTACTAATCCCTCTAAATATGGAGGAGGCGGTAGGAGGAGCGTTTAGCGAGTGGTTAGCGTCTCAGACTGGCCCGTTCCGGTGACTGAGTCGAATCCCCGAAGAAACCCAAAACCTCTGCACCGTGGAATGCCTAGAACACCCAATTGCCCTGCAACAACTCTACCTTTTAAATTGCGAGTGCATCGAAGGACACAGGGGGCGGCATGAGCCTCTAATCACAGGCGTCACTATAAGAATTCTGCCTGCGCCACACGGGCTGAGGGACCCACCATCAGAGCCTCCAAGTGAACCTCCAGAGCCTACCATACGAGCCCCTGGGTTCAACGACGCCTACAGGCTCTATAGGCACAAATATAAAAGAAAAACAAAAACCAAACAAAAAAAAAATAGTATGAGGACTGGTGACAAGTGAAAGATCACAAGAGCTGTTTGGGTCCATTACTATTTTTATTTACATCAACGAACTTGGATAGTGGGGTTAGCAGTTATATCAGCAAGTTTGCTGATGGGACAATAAGCTAGGTTTAGGATTATATGGATCACAGTTGATGTAAAAATATGCAGGGAGACTTAGATAAACTTACATGAGGTGGGCAGGTCAGATGGCAGATGGAATTTAATATTGATAAGTGCAGCTTTATGAATGTTGGTAGAAAAAACCCTGGTAATAGATACACATACCAATGTATCTCTGAAAAGATCAGAAGGTGGAAAAAGATCTTGGAGTGAGGGTGAACCCAGACCTCCGACAGGAAACAATGGATGAGGCTAGAAATTAGAGCTAATAGAGGTAGGAATCATACCAGAAGTGTTAAAAGTAGAAGTGCGGAAGTTATCTAAGAATTTATCTGGCTCTAGTAGGGCTCACCTAGGAATAGGCGGTTCAGTTTTGTCCCTCAATGATTAACAGGATGGATTATAGCCTTGTAGAAACAGTGCAGAGAAGGAATGACCAAAAATTATACAATGGATGCGTAAACTCTAGTTATGAGAGGAGATTGAGTTATTGAAATTACACGCACTCGAGAGACGCGAGTAAGGGGGATCTCGATAGAAGTTTTTTAGTGGATAAAGGGATTTATAAGTATAAAAAATTAAAATATATAATATATTTAAGATTTTTTATTTATTAAATATTCTATTTATATAATTATATTATATATATATATATAATTTATATATTATAAATTAAATATTATTAAAAAAGAATCGATTGGTGTTAATCCCATTTTTTCCTTAATATTTTGTATGATACACATAGTACATCTGATAATCATGACGCTCTTCAGATCCTTTCTAAAAAAATTTGTTACTAAAAACGCAAGAGTAAACAGGTTATCGGATTACCGAGAGATCATGCCTTTCCTATTAGAACTAAAAAATATTTTCTCAAAATGAATAGTTCGACATGCGTTCTGTCACTAAGATCCGTAGCATCACGCAGGGAGGGGCCCCGGTGCATAATGTTTGCGCTGCTCGTTGTTTAACCATGGTAAATGTCTTATGGGGTTATGACGCTAAGTACTTTATTATAAATTTTGGAAGGGAAATGAGCATACTAGTTCTAACCTGCACCACCCTACGAAATTGTTACTCTTTTAATGAAAAAATTAATCTAGGAAAACATACGACTCACTGCAATAGTTGTAACACGATGACACCTGTGTTCATTAACTTTTGCAATAAAATCACTCTCCCTCGGAATCCCTTACTGGTGAGGGGACAATAAATGTCCCCAAATCGGACCGAACTAGGGTGACGACTCAAGGTGTCTTAATAGGTGCCTTGCACTGACGCCCACAGCCTTCGCTGTGGCTGCGACAGACGCGTGAGATGCGAGCGTGGAGGGCAGCAAACTCCACTTACCGCCCGTGTTTCCCCTCTAAGGTAATTTTCCCTAACCAAAATATATGTTTATCAGTATAAATGGATACAGTTATCTTAGGAATTGTTTTTCGATAATACTACAATAAAACACAATAAAACACACTAAAGAAATGCCATTTGTGAATCTGAAGAAATATGCATGAACAAAAGAAATATATTCATTTAAAACTCTTTCGCCATTTAAAATTCTGCAGACAACTTATAACATGGAGCATATTAATAGAAGCGGAATTGTATTAGCTTTCCATTGATATTTTTCTTTTTTCTGATAAATGAATCAGCACTAGCATAAAAAAGCGTTAACTAAATATATAACTTCACCCAATGGGAGAATTCGAGAGAATTGGAACCTCAAATCCAGGGGGTCCCCGGCGTCCTCCCCCCCTAAGGTTGGGCCCCAACTGGATTATGGGCTTTTCCCAACGCACTTGCAAAACACAAAGAAAATTTTGGGCGATTTTTCTCAATGTCTTTAAGAACCCGATTGAAGATGTTTTAACCAATCCAATTAGGAGAGTTGGGAGGAGAGGTAATGGCCTTGATTTATTAGGTGCAATCGCTTGTTGAAGTATAACCCCTAACCCCCTAGGAAGTTTCCAATATTTTCCTTTCATTATTGTTTTCCATGTAAACCTAAAAGTAAAAAGGTCACGCGTTGAAGTGGCAATTTTGTTCACTCCGCCAAAATCCCCCGCCAATCCTCCCGCGGCAGTCGCATCAACATTAAACCTACAATTTGCGAGCGCAAGGACTTCGGCTTCCGGATGTCTTCGTTTTTTCCAAGGCAATTTTATTGAAATTTTACAAAACTTTTCCAGGAGCAGCTTCGTTCTATTAGGCCAAAAAGTTGCTCGCCCAAATTTTTTAATGCCACAATTACAATGTAAAAATAATTTAGGCATAATTTGAATTAAATTTTCTTTATGGTTACTGGGGTTTATGTAAATATAGGAACAAAAGAAGAAACTATATTTTTGGAAAAACATTTTGGGTGAACAATGACCAAAAATTATTTTGAAAATTTAGCTCGCGCACCAGTTTTGCCACCTTGAAAAAACGCCAGGGGGGACCCGGCATTCTCCGGGTTTCAAAAAACAATTGAATTCCCAATTTGAATTTGGGGTTTATTAATTTTAAATTGAAGCAATTTACCCAACCAATTCAAACATTGGGCAACCCTTTAAAGGCTCGCCTCCACCCTTACAAACCCCTTTTTGGGGGACCACGCCATTTTCCTGCCCTCCTTTCCCAACCAAGGAGCTCCCCGACAAGAAACTTTCAATTAGCGAAACCTTTGTGCGTTCCCTCCCCACCCATTCTCTTAAAGATAAAAAAAAACCCGTTTGGAAGGGATTTTGCTTCAGGGTGGGCCCACATGCCCAATAGAGCGAAGTTGGCGGGGACGGGGGACTTTGGCAGGTGAAAAAGGCCTTATTAAAAAGTTAAACCTCCAATCGTGTTTGACAGTAAATTTTTTCCAAGGATACCCTTTGATTTGGAAAATATTAAAAGGGCATTGAATTTTGTTTTTTAAGTATATTTGTTCCCAGTCCCCAAACCCCCTGGAAGACTCCGCGACTAAAGCCCGGATCTTTGGGCCCTTCTGCACATACCAACAAAAACCCAAATGTCTGTGCCTGACCTTTCCCTTTTCCCTTCTTCCCCTCCACCGTAAGGGCTCTTTGCGGACCTGCCGCCCTTTGGATTTGGCTACCGGTATGTAAAAATTTTTCCCAAAAATTAAATGCTCTCAATTCAGCTTTAATTTTTGCCGGGCTTTTTTAATACGAAAACTAAATTATCAAGGAAAGTAAAAATTTTTGTTTCCTTCTTATTGCCCCTGTAAAGGCTCCAAATTTTTTAAATGACGGACAGAAAAGGGACAAATTCAAAGGATTAACATCTTATATCTAATCTCAAAAAAAAAAAAAATTTTTTTTTGGGGAAAAAAAATTTTAAAAAAATTTTTTTAAAAATTTAAAAATTTTTTTAAAAAAAAGGTTTTAAATTTAAAAAAAAAAAAAAAAAATAAAAAAAAAAAAAAAAAAATTTTTAAATTAAAAAGGTTTTAAAAAAATTAAAAAAAATTAAAAAAGGGGGGGGGGGGTTTTTTGGGGGAATTAAAAAGGTTATTTTTGGGGAAATAAAATTTAAAAAAATTTTTTTTTTTTTTTTTAAAAAATTTTTTTTTTAAAAAAAAAAATTTTTTTTTAAAAAAAAAAAAATTTTTTTTTTTTTTTTAAAAAAAAAAAAATTATGTTTTAAAAATTAAAAAATTTTAATTTTTTTTAAAAAAAAAAAAAAAAAAAATTTTTAATTATTATATAAATTTAAATTATTATTATTTTTTATTTTTAAAAAAATTTTTTTTGGGGAAAAAAAAATTTTTTTTTTTTTTAAAATTTTTTTTTTAAAAAAAAAGTTTTTTTTTTTTAAAAAAATTTTTTAAAAAATTTAAAAATTTTTTTTATAAAAAAAAATTTTTTAAAAAAAAAAAATTTTTAAAAAAAAAAAAATTTTTTTCCAAAATTTAAAAAATAAACAAAATAAAAAAAATTAAAAATTTAATTTTAATTTTTTTTTTTTTTAAAAATTTTTAAAATTTTTTTTAAATTTTTTTTAAAATTTTTAATTTTTTTAAAAAATTTAAAAAAATTTTTTTTAATTTTTTAAAAAAAAAAAAAAAAATTTTTTTTTTAAAAAAAATTTTTTTAAAAATTTTTTTTTTAAAAAAAAAATTTTTTTTTTTTTTTTTTAAAAAAAAAATTTTTTTTAAAAAAAAATTTTTTAAAAAATTTATTTTTATTTTAAAAAACCCAAAAAAAAAACCCCCTTTTTAAAAAAAATTTTGGGAAAAAAAAAGGGGGGGGAAAAGGGTTTTTTGGTCTTTTGGGTTTTTTTAAAAAAAAAAAAGGGTTTAAAAAAAAAAAAAACCCTAAAAAAGGGGGTTTTTTTGGGGGTTTTTTTTTTCCCCCAAAAAAATTTTCCCCCCCAAAATTTTAAAAAACCCAAAAAAAAAAAAAAAAAAAAGGGGGGGGGGAAAAAAAAAAAGAAAAACCCCCCTTTTCCCCCCTTTTTTTTTTTTAAAAAAAGGGGGTTTTTTTTTAAAAAATTTAAAAATTTTTTTTTTTTTTAAAAAATGTTTTAAATTTTTTTTTGGGGGAAAAAATTTTTTTTGGAAAATTTTAAAAAAATTTTTTTAAAGAAAAATTTTTAAAAAAAAAAAATTTTTTTAAAAAAAAAAAAAAATTTGGTTTTTTTTGGGTTGGAAAAAAAAAAAAAAAGGGGGGGGGGGGGAAAAGGGGGGGAAAAAAAAAAAAGGGGGGGGGGAAAAGGGGGGGAAAAAAAAGGGGGGGGGAAAAGGGGGGGGAAAAAAAAGGGGAAAAGGGGGGGGAAAAAAAAAATTTAATTTTTTTTTTTTGGGGGAAATTTTTTTTTTTAAAAAAATTTTTTAAATTTTTTTTTTAAATTTTTTTTTTTTTTTTTTTGGGGTTTTTTTTAAAATTTTTAAAAAATTTTTTTTTTTTAAAAAAAAAAATTTTTTTTAATTTAAAAAAAAAAAAATTTTTTTTTAAAATTTTTTTTTAAAAAAAATTTTTATATTTTTTTTTTTTAAAAAATTTTTTAAAAATTTTTTTTAAAAAAATTTTAAAAAATTTTTTTTAAAAAAAAAAAAAGGAAAAAAAACCCTTTAAAAAAAAAATTTTTTTTTTTTAAAAATTCCCCTTTTAAAAATTTTTTTAAAAAAATTTTTTTTTAAAAAAAAAATTTTTTTTTTTAAAAAAAAAAAAAAATTTTTTTTAAAGGAAAAAAAAAATTTTTTAAAAAAAAAAAAATTTTTTAAAATTATTTTTTTTTTTTTTATTTTTTTTTTTGGGGGGTTTTTTTTTTTTAAAATTTTTAAATTTAAAAAATTTTTTTTAAAAAAAAAAAGGGGGGGAAAAAAAAATTTTTTTTTTTTTTAAAAATTTTTTTTTTAAAAAAAAAAAATTTTTTAAATTTAAAAATTTTTAAAAAAAAAATTTTTTTAAAAATTTAAAATTTTTTTTTAAAAAAAATTTTTAAAAATTTTTTTTTTAAAAAAATTATTTTAAAAATTTTTAAAAAAAAGGGGGGTTTTTAAAATTTTAAAATTTTTTTTTTTTTTTTTTTAAAAATTTTTAAAAAAAAAATTTTTTCCAAAAAAAAAAAAAAAAAAAAAAAAAAAAAAAAATTTTTTTTTTTAAATTTAAATTTTAAATTTAAAATTTTTTAAAAAAAAATTTTTTAAAAATTATTTTTTTAAATTTTTTTTTTAAAAATTTTTATTTTTTTTAAATTTTTTTAATTTTTTTAAAAAAAAATATTTAAAAAAAAATATAAAAAAAAAATTTTTTTTTTTTTTTAAAAAAATTTTTTTTAAAAAAAAAAATTTTGGTTTAAAAAATTAAATTTTAAATTTTTAAAAATTTTTTTTTTAAAAAAAAATTTTTTTTTTAAAAAATTATAAAAAAAAAAAAAAAAAATTTTTATTATATAAATTTATAAATAAAAAAAAAAAAATTTTTTTTATAATAAATAAAATTTTAAAAATATTTTAAATAAATTTAAAAAAAAATAAAAAATAAAAAATATTATTTTTTTTTTAATTTTTAAAAAATTTTTTTTTTTTTTTTTTTTTTTTTTTTTTTTTTTTTTTTTTTTTTCCCCCCCCCTTTTTTTTTTTTTTTTTTTTTTTTCCCCCCCAAAAAAACAAAAAAAAATTTTTTTTTTAAATTTATTTTTAAATTATTACCCTTTTATTATTAAATTTTTTTTTTTTTTTAAAAAAAAAAATTTTTAATTAAAAAAAAATTTTTTTATTTTTTTCCCTTTTTATAAAAAATTTTTTAAATTTTTTAAAAAAAAAAATAATATATATAATATTTTTATTTAAAAATATATATATTTAAAAAAAATTATTTTAAAAAAAATTTTTTAATATAATTTTTTAAAAAATTTTTAAAAAATTTTTTTTTTTTTTTTTTGGGTTTTTTTTTTTTTTTTTAAAAATTTAATTTTTTAAATTTTTAAAAAAAAAAATTTTTTTTAAAAAAATTTTAAAAAAAAAAATTTAAAATTTTTTTTAAAATTTTAAAAAAAATTTTTTTTTTAAAATTTTTTTTAAAAATTTTTTAAAAAAATTTTTTTTAAAAAAAAAAAAACCCCCAAAAAAACGGGGAAAAATTTAATTTTTTTTTTCCCCCCCCCGGGGGGGCCCTTTTAAAAAAAAAGGTTCCCAAAAAAAAAAAATTTTTAAATTTAAATTTTTAAAAAGGGGGAAAAATTTAAAAGAAAAAAAAAAAAGGGGGGGAAAAATTTAAAATTTTGGGGTTTTTTTAAAAAAAAAAATTTGGGGGTTTTTTTTAAATTAAAAAAAAGGGGGGTTTGGGGGAAAAAAAAAAAGGGGGGGGGTTTTTTTTTGGGGGGGGGGGGGGGGGTTTGGGGAGGGGGTTTAAAAATTTTGGGGGAAAAGGGGGGGGGAAAAATTTTTTAAATTTTTTGGGGGGGTTTTAAAAATTTTTAAAATTTTTTTGGGTTTGTGGGGGGGGGGGAATTTGGGTTTTTTTTTGGGGTTTTTTTTGGGGGGGGGGGGTTTTTTTTTTTTGGGGGGGTTTTTTGGGTTTTTTTGGGGGTTTTTGGGGGGGGGGGGGGGGGGGGTTTTTTTTTTTTGGGGGAAAAAAAAAATTTTTTTTTAAAATTTTTAAATTTAAAATTTCCCCCCTTTAAAAAAAAAATTTTTCAAAAAATTTTTTTTAAAAATTTTAAAAACCCCCCCCCAAAAAAAAAAATTTTTTTTTTTAAAAAAACCCCCCCCCCCCAAAAAAATTTTATAAAAAAATAAAAAAAAAAATAAAAAAATTAAAAAAAAATTTTTTTAAAAAAAAAAATTTTAAAAATTTTAAAATTTTAAAAAACCCAAAAAAAATTTTTTTAAAAAATTTCCCCCCCCCAAAAAACCAAAAACCCCCAAAACCTTTAAAAAATTTTTTTAAAAAATTTTTTAAAATTAAAAAAAATTTTAAAAATTAAAAAATTTAAAATTTAAAAAAAAAGGGGAAAAAATAAAACCCCAAAAAAAAAAAAAAACCCCCCATTTTTTTTTAAAAAAAAAATTTTTTTTTTTAAAAAATTAATTTTTTTTTTTAAAAAAAGGGGTTTTTTTTTTTTTAAAAAAAAAAAAACCCAAAAAAGGGAAATATTTTTTTAAAAAAAAATTTTTAAAAATAAATATAATATAATTTTTAAATTTTTTTTAATATAAAAAAAATTTTTTATATATTTTTTTTTTTTTTTTTAAAAATAATTTTTAAAAATTTTTAAATTATATAAAAAAAAATTTTTTTTAATATATATATTTTTTTCCCTTTTTTTTTTTATAAAAAAAAATTTTATAAAAAAATTTTTATTTTTTTTTTTTAAAAAATTTTAAAAAAATAAAAATTTTTTTTTTTTTTTTTTTTTTTTTTTTTTTTAAAAAAAAAAAATTTTTTTTAAAAATTTTTTTTGGAAAAAAAAATTTTTTTTAAAAAAAAAAAAAAAAATTTTTTGGGGGGGGTTTAAAGGGGAAATTTTTTGGAAAAAAATTAAAAAAAAACTATATATTATTTTATATATATATAAATTTTTATAATTTTTTTTATTTTTTTTTTTTTTAAAAAATTTTTTAAAAAAAAATTTTTTTTTTTAAAAAAAAAAAAATTTTAAAATTTTTTTTTTTTTTTTAAAAATTTAAAAAAAAAAGGGGGGTTTTTTTGGGGGGGGGGCCCCCTTTCCCCCCGGGGGGGGGGGCCCCCCCCGGGGGGGGGGTTTTCCCGGGTTTTTTCCCCCAGGGGGGGGGGGGGTTTTTTTAAAAAAAAAAAAAAATTTTAAATTAAAAAAAAAATTTTTTTTTTTTAAAAAAAATTTTTTTTAAAAATTTTTAAAAAAAAAATTTTTTTTTCCCCCCAAAAAAAAATTTTTTTTTTTTTTTTTTTTAAAAAAAAATTATATATATTATATATATTTTAAAAAAAAATTTTTTTATATTTTTAAATAAAAATATTTTAAAATTTTTATAAATATATAATAAAAATTATATTATTTTTTTTTTTTTAAAAATTTTTAAAAAAAAAAGGGGGGGGCCCCCGGGGGGCCCCCTTTTAAAAAAAATTTTTTAAAACCCCGGGGGGGGGGAAAAAATTTTGGGGGGAAAAAAAAAATTTTTAAAAAATTTTTTGGGGGGGGGGGGTTTTTAAGGGGGTTTTTGGGAAGGGGGTTTAAGGTCTTGGGGGGGGTTTGTGATTTGTGGGGGGGGGAAAAAATTTGGGGGGGGGGGGGGTTTTTTTTTTTTTTTTGGGTTTTTTTTGGGGTTTTTGATTTTTAAGGGGGGGGGGGGTTTTTTTTTTTGGGGGGTTTTTTTTTTTGGGGGGGGTTTTTTGGGGGTTTTTTTGGGGTTTTGGGGGGGTTTTGGGGGGGGTTTAAATTTTTTTTTTTTTTGGGGGGGGGGGGGTTTTTTGGGGGTTTTAATTTTGGAGGGTTTTGGGGGGGGGGGGGTTTTTTTTTGGGGGGTTTTTGGGGAAAATTTTTTGTTTGGGGGGGGGTTTTTTAAAATTTTTTGGGGGGGGGGGGTTTTTTTGGGGGTTTTGGGGGGTTTATGGGGTTTTTGGGGGGTTTTTGGGGTTTTTTGGGGGGGGTTTGGGGGGGGGGGGGGTTTAATTTGGGGGTTTAAAAAAAACCAAAAACCCACCCCAAAAAAAACCCCACCCAAAACCAAACACACCCACACACCCACACACAAAAACACACCCCAAAAAACCCACACACACACACCCCCCCCCCCAAAAAAAAAAAACCCCCCCCCCAAAAAAACACACACCCACACACCCCCACACACAAAAAACCCACACCCCACACCCCAAACAAAAAACACCCCCCCCCCCCCCAAAACACAACACACACACAAAAAACCCCCCAAAACCCCCCCCCCAAAAAATTAAAAACCCCGGGGGAAAAACACCCCCCTCCCAAAAAAAACCCCCCCAAACCCCCCCCCCCCAAAACCCCCCCCCCCCCCCCCCTTTTCCCCCCCCCCCCTTTTTTTTTTTCCCCCCCCCAACCCCCCCCAAATTTACACTAACCTCAACATCTCCAAAAAGCCTTTTTTTTTTTCCCTTTTTTATTTCCCCCTTTTTAATTTTTTTTTTTCCCCCAAATTTCCCAAAATTTTAAAAAAAAAAAAAAAAAATTTTTTTTTTCCCCCCCAAAAAAAAAAAAGGGGAAAAAACCCCCCCCCTTTGGGGGGGGAAAACCCGGGGGGGAACCTTTGGGGGTTTTTTTTTTTTTTAAAAAAAATATAATTATATATAAAATTTTTTATAATATTTTTTTTATAAAAAAAAATATATATATATATATATAAAAATTTTTTATTTTTTTTTAATATAATTTTTTTAAAAAAAAATTTTTTTTAAAAAAAATATTATTTTAAAAAATTTTTTTTATATATTTTTTTTTTTAAATAAGGGGAAAAAATTAAAATTTTTTTTAAAAAAAAAATATATAATTTTAAAAATATATTAAAAAAAAAATTTTTTTTTTTAAAAATTGTATAAATATAAAAAAAATATAAAAAAAAATAATAAAATATTAAAAAATTTTTATAAATTTTTTTTTAAAAAAAAAAAAAAAAATATATAAATTTTTAAAAAAAAAAAAAAAAATTTTTTATATATATTAAAAAAAAATATATAAAAATTTTTTAAAATAAAATTTTTAAAAAAAATATTAAAATTTTTTTAAAATTTTTTTATATAATTTTTAAAAATTTTTTTTTTTTTTTATATAAAAAAAAAATTTTTTATATATAAAAATTAAAAAATTTTTTTTTTATATATAAAATTTTTTATTAAAATTTTTTATAAATTTTTATATATTTTTTTATTTTTTTATATTTTAAAATATTTTTTTTTTTAAAAAAAAAAAAATTTTATATATTTTATATTTAAAAATAAAAAATTTTAAAAAAAAAATATATATAAAAAATTTTTTTTTTTTTTTTTTATTTTTTTTTTTTTTTAAAAAAATATATAAATATTATATATAAAATTGAAAAAAAAAAAAAAATAAAAAAAAAACCCCCTTTTTAAAAAAATTTAAAATTTTTTTTTAAAAATTTTTTTTTTTTTTAAAAAAAAAATTTTTAAATACAAAAAAAAAAAAAATTTTTTTTTTTTTTTTTTTTTTTTTAAAAAATTTTTTTTTTTTTTAAAAAAAAAAAAAAAAAAAGGGGAAAAAAAAATTAAAAAATTTTTTTTTTATTTTTTTTAAAAAAAAATTTTTTAAAAATTGAATTAAAATTTTTTTTTTTAAATTTTTTTTTTAAAAAAAAAAAAAAATTTAAAATTTTTGGGGCCCTTGGGAAAAACCCCAAAAAAAAAAAAAAAAAACCCCCCCAAAAAAAAAAAAAAACCCCCAAAAAAAAAAAAATTTTTTAAAAATTTTAAAACCCCCTTAAAAAAAAATTTTAAAAAAAAAAAAAAAAACCCCCCAACCCCCAAAAACCCCCCCAAACCAAAAAAAACCCCCCCCCAAAAAAAAAACCCCCCCCCCCCCCCCAAACCCCCCCCACCTTTTAAAGGGGAAAAATTTTCCCCTTTCCTTTTAAAAAAAAACCCCCAAAAAAAAAAATTTTAAAAAAAATTTTAAAAAAAAAAAACCCCCCCCAAAAAATTTTTTAAAAAAAAAAAACCCCCCCAAAAAAATTTTTTTCCCCTTAAAAAAAAATTTTTTAAAAAAATTTTTTTTCTTTAAAAAAAAACCCGGGTTTTTTTAAAAAAAAAAAAAAATTTTTTTTTTTTTTTTTTTTTCAAAATTTTTTAAAATTTTAAAATTTTTTAAAAGGAAAAAAAAAGGGGAAAAAAAAAAAAAGGGGGCCCCCAATTTTTTTCCCCCAAAAACCCCCCAAAAAAAACCCCCCCCTTCCTGCCCCCAAACCCCCCCCCCCCCTAATTTTTAAAGGGGAATTTTTTTCCCCCCTTTTTTTAAATTTTTTTAAAAAATTTTCCCCGGGCCCCCCTTTTTTTCCCCCCCCAAAAAAATTTTTCCCCCCTTTTTTTTTCCCTTTTTTAAAAAATTTTTCCCCCCCCGGGGGGGAAAAAAAATTTTTAAAATTTTTTAAAAAAAAACCCCCCCCTTTTTTTGGCCCCTTTTTTAATTTTTTTTAAAAACCCCCGGGGGGGAAAAAAAAAAGGTTTAAAACCCCAAAAAAAAAAGGGGGGGGGTTTTGGGGGTTTTTTAAAACCCCCGGGAAAAAACCCCCAAAAACCCAATTTTTCCCCCCCATTTTTTTCCAAAACTGGGTTTTTTTAAAATTTTTCCCTTTTCCCCGGGAAAAAATTTTTTGGGGGGGGGCCCAAAAATTTCCCCCAAACCCCAAAAAAACCGGGGGGGGCCCAAACATAAAAATTTTAAAAAAAACCCCCGGGGCCCCCCAAAAAGGGGTTTTGGGAAAAATTTTCCCCCCCTTTTTTTTTTAAAAAAATTTTTAAAAAAAACCCTTTTTTTAAAAAAAAAAATTTTTTTTTTTTTTTTTTTTTTTAAAAAAAAAACCCGGGGAAGGGAATTTTTTTTTTTTAAAAAGGGTTTTTTTTTTTTTTTCCCCCGGGTTTAAAAAAGGGGTTTTTTTTTGGGGGCCCCCCTTGGGCCCCCCAAAAAAAAAAAATTTTTTTGGGGTTTTTTTTTTTTAAATTTAAAAGGTTTTTTTTTTTAAAAAAAAAATTTTTTAAAAAAAAATTTTTTTTTTTTTAAAAAAAAAAAATAAAATTTTTTTTTAAAAAATTTTAAAAAAATATTTTTTTATATAAAAAATAAAAAAAACCCCCCTTTTTTTATATATATTTAAAAAACCCCCCCAAAAAAAAAAAAAAAAAATTTTTTTTTAAAATTTTTAAAAAAAAAAATTTAATTAAAATATTAATATATAAATATATTTTAAATATGAAAATTTTTATATAAATTTTTATTATTTTTTAAAAAAAATTATTATTATTTTATTAATTTTTAATTTTTTTAAAATAAAATATAAAAATTTTTTTTTAATATATAAATTTTTTTTTAAAAATTTTTTTATATATTTTTTTTAAAAAAAATATATTAAAAATATATATTTATATATATAAAAAATATAAAAAAATATATATATATATTTTATAAAAAAAAAAAAAAATTTTTTTTTTTTTTTTTTTATATTAAAATTTTAAAAGAAAATAAAAAAAAAAAAAAAATTTTTTTTTTTTTTAAAAAAAATTTTTAAAAAAAAAAATTAAAAATAATTTTTTTAAAAAAAAATTTTTGAAAATTTTTTTTAAAATTAAAAAAAATTTAAAAAAAAAAAATTTTTTTTAATTTTATTTTTTAAAAGGGGGGTTTTAAATTTTAAAAAAAAAAATTTTTTTTTTTAAAAAAAAAAAATTTTTTTTTAAAAAACCCCAAAAGGGGGGCCCATAAAAAAACCCCCCCCCCAACCCCCGGGGGGAAAAAATTTTTTTTTTGGTTTAAAAAAAATTTTTTTCAAAACCCCTTTTAAAAACCCCCCTTTTTTGGGTTTTTTTTTTTTTAAAAAAAGGAACCCTTTTTTTTAAAAAAAACCCAAAAAAATTTTTTTTTTAATTAAAAAATTTTTTTTAAAAAAAAAAAAAAAAGGGTTTGGTAGGGGAAAAAAAAAATTTTTTAAAAAAAAAGGGTTTTTTTTAAATTTTTTTTTCCCGGGGAAAAAAAAATTTTCCCCCTTTTTTTTAAAAAAACCCCGGGGGGGTTGGGGCCCCAAAAAAAACCCCCCCTTTTTTTTCCGGCCCCCCCCCAAAAAATTTTTTCCCTTTGGGTTTTTTAAAATTTTTTTTTTGGGGGAAGGTTTTTCCCCCCCCCTTTTTGCCCTTTTTTCCCGGGGGGTTTTTCCCCCCCCCAAAAAAAAAAAAAAAAAAAAAAAAAAGGGGGGGGGCCCCCTTTTTTTTTATTTAAGGGAAAAAAAAAAAAAAAATTTTTAAAAAGGGGAAAAAAAAACTTTGGTTTAAAGGGGGGAAAAAATTTTGGGGAAAAAAAAAAAAAAAAAATTTGGGGGGTTTAAAACCCGGGAAAAAGGGTTTTTTTTTTTTTTTTTTTAAAAAACCCCTTTGGGGGCAAAGGGGGGGGTTTGGGGGGGGGTTTTTTTTTTAAAAAAGGGGGGGGGGCCCCCTTTTTTTGGGGGGCCCAAAACCCCCTTATTGGGCCGGGGGCCCCCCGGGTTGGGGAAAACCCCAAAAAAAATTTTTTAGGGGGGCCCGGGGGGGGAATTAAATTGGGAAAATTTTGGGGGGGGTTCTTGAGTCGTTTTTGCACTTCATCATGCACTCAAAGTCAGGGTCCTTAATATGATATACTCGTCAACGGCGACGAAAATTCGGTAGACGAGATTTTTAGGTCTCACCTGGGTGAGACCCTATCAACAATAAGAGTTCCCTATCAACAGTACTGTCACTAAGCAACAGCTTCTTTCGAGCATATGTTTCCTCACCCGCAGAAGGCGTCGACATAGTGATATGGTAATCAGTATCCGATACATTTAGTAACAATCCCAGGTGAAATAACCAAGGGAAGAGTTGATAAGTTTGTTAATTAAGTAAGGTGACGAAGTTGAAGAGGACATATGAAGCGATATTAAGCGTCAGAGGTCACAGAAAGAAGAACTATTTTGGAGACGTGAAGAAAAAAATTGGTGGAGTATTTTAAGCTAGATGCAAGAATTCACGAGAGGAGTTTAATCCAGAAAGATTTTGACATCATTTATTGATGAAATAGCGCCTACGTGGTGTAGTGGCTTGCGCGCCTAGCTACGAATATACGGACCCTGGTTCGAATCCGGGTCAGGACAGCCGGCGGTAGCCCAACCAGTTGTTCATTCTTCCTTCTGGAGTTGGTTCATAAATGGGTACCTGGGAAAACCTGGTGAAGGTAACTGTGGTAACCCAAATGTCATACTAGCCCTGTGTCCCGAGATAACGGGTTTTCACCCACCACACCACAGGCAGAAAGGCTAATGCGACAGAGATGAGCACCGAGGCCACGTGCAGCATAGTGTATGCCACCATCTTTACCTTACATATTGATGAAAGAGTTTTTGGTTAATTTAAAAAACGATTTGTCATGATTACAGGCGGAAAGAAAAAGGCCATGAGTTTCAGGAGAAGGATGATTACGGTACCGTCTCTGAGCCGCCTCTCTATCTTGGACAGCTTAAAAAAATGCTAAGTTAAGCAAAGGTTTATGAGCTTGAATGGAGAAGGTGTATGGAATGTATTTTTCCATATCAGAGACAATGACCTCAATTATGCACTCTGCACAAAGGGATGGGTCTATGACACGCCAGTAATATTTATTCCTTAGAAAATGAAAGAAGGTCCGATTAAGGTACTTACACTTAGTTGAGTTATGATGCCACAAGCACCTCCACTTAGTTGGGTCCTGAGGCACTACCGAAGCGATAGGACAAATCACAGAAATAATATTGTGATCGGAGGAGCCCAACGGAGAGGATAGTTTTACAGAATAAGCATAAGGTTTAGAGATTAGGAAAAGGATAAGAATGTTGGGCGAGTCTCCAAGAAGGTCAGGGATATGGGTAGGGTGCTGCATCAGCTGTTCCAGGTCATTAATGATAACATGGTTGTAGCTTTGTTCACCAGGCTGGTCAATGGAAGAAGATGATAGCTAATGTTGGTGGTGAACATTGAAATCCGCATGAATGAACATTTCAGCTAGAAGTAAAAATCTGTTCCACTTTGGATTTAGAATTGTCGAAAAATGTTACATAGTCTGAGGAGTTAGGAGAGAGATTTACAACACATATTAATTTAGTATGAAAGTGACATTGAAATCGATCCCAGCTAGTAAAAAATTCTAAAAATTCAAGACCTTTTTCACGAGAGCAAGTGAAGCCGTTGCGTGCATACACGCAACAACCAACAGCTTTGGATTCAAAATGAGAATGGAGAGAGGAAGAGGGAGAAGAAAAGGGAATGTTGTCAGTGTTCACAGACATTTGGGTTTCGTTAAGGAAAATAAGATGTGGTCTAGAGCAGGGGTTCTCAAGCTGGGGGTCCGCGAAAGTCTTCCGAAGGGTCGCGAGATTTCTAGAATTTGCAAAATGCATATTCTGCATATATTAAAAACACAATATTCATAATTTATGATTATTCTTTTATATCTCTATTTTTCAGTATAAAATCCAAAATAATGGTATACCTTCCAAGGCTTTAATAAAATTTTTTACAAAAAAAGTTACAGTTACATAACTGACTCAGAAAAGAGTTGTCCTTTGTATGCTTTCCATTTCCACCAAAGCCCGTCACACCACGCTCACACGTCCAGTAGCTAGCATCGTACGTCGTGTACATACGTACTTGCATCATCGTTGCCCGCCCCTGGTATGTTAAGCTTTACAAATCCACATCACAAGTCTAAACTTTAAATTTTTTTAAGGGGTTTTTTAAAACTTTATTTTTTGATTGCGTGTAAAGCACGAATATAGGATATAGATTACACTGCTTACAGTCTCATTTAAGTATTCATAATGTTTTACCGAATACTATATAATGATAATGTTATGATACGGAGCAATACGACTCTACCTATGTGGGGAAGGATATGTTGGGGTTTAAGAGAGGAGAGAAGAAAAAAACAAAAGAGAAAGAATGTAAAGGTGTCAGTGCTTGTCAGAAATGCTTTGGTAAGGGTGGGGGTTCGCAAGCTTTCAAAATTATTTGGAGGGGTCGCAGGCCAAAATGTTTGAGAAGCTCTGGTTAGAGGAGGAAGGTGATGTGCGTATTTAAAAATTAGATCTAAGACAACAAATTGCAAGAAGTTTAGGAAAAGGAAGTCAGAAAATTATAGGTCTTGCTAACGTCCACGATTCTAGCCAAATGCCGCGGATTGAATGCACCCGTCGGCGCTTGATCTTTATAGGTGGATTGGAACCAACAGATGGTCGGCGAGGCTGAAGATGTCAACAATTATGGTAAATTTTCCCCTATCCAAATATATGTTTTATCGTTAAAATGATATATGTTATTTCGGAAATTTTTGTTCCATAATATATTCACATAAAACACAGTTAAAACACACTAAAGAAATGCTGTATGAGAACTCTGAAGATTATGCATGAACGTTAATAATCCATTGAACTCGACTCGTCGTAAAAATTTGCGAGACAAATATGACATGAGCATATCAATAGAAGCGAAGCAAAATATTATGTAGCTTCTCCATTGATATATTTAGTTTTCTGATGAATGAATTAGCACCAGCATAAATTAGCGTTAACTAAATAAATAACATCATCAATAGGGTAATTCTCCCGATGATGATGTTATATATTTACTTATATATTTGTTTTCTGATACATGAATGAAACACCATGCCATGAATTGCATAGAATTAGCGTAACTAAATAAATATCATCATCAACGGGAAAAATTAACGAATTGATGAATGTTATTTATTTATGTTAACGCTAATTTATGACATAGAGCTGATTCATGTATCAGAAAACAAAATATCAATGGAAAGCTAATACAATTCAGCTTGTATTAATATGATCCATATTATAAGTGTCTTGCAGAATTTTAAATGGCGACGAGTTTAACCCTCTCACGCACGAAAAGTTAATAAGTTTTTCCGTCACGCGACATCCGTCTTACGAACATAAGAAAATAAGGAAGCTACAGGAGGCCGCGAGGCCTACACGTGGTAGTTCCTGTCACCAACATACCGACATCCACCTTTTCAATCCCTTATGCATCGTCTTATGCTCCTAAGGGGCCCCGCAAAATGGTGACTGTGCGGCGAATTATTTTTTTATGTTAGCAATTTCGCCAACGTGTATTCTTTTTTCCTGGCATATTATATATCATTGGTTTTGCAAGAGATTATCGCCTTATGAAAGAAAAAAAATAACAAGAAAATGCAAATAATAGCGGAATTTACCGACTCCGAAAAAAAATTATGAGTAAAGAGAAAATGAAGAAATATTCACCACTTCGTAGCTCGAATTCTGAGTACCACTTTTATGGTTTATATGACCAAATAAAAGCAGATTTTTATGAAGGATTCCAACGCTACCATTATAATTTTCATATGGCCAGTATGGCCAGCTCGCGGACACGGTTTAAAGGAGGAAGGGAGACGACAATTCGCGCTCACAGGCTGCATGACTGAGTGTAAACTGAGACACAAAACCTTATCATTTCACTATCCACCACACGAGAATATGCACAATTAGTTTATTTTTATAGGTCTAGCTTGGATCTTTGACGCAGAAAAGTTGACGCCAATTTCTGCATAAACACTTTATTTTTGGCGAATTGGTAACGTTTTTGACGCAATTCGCGCAAAAAGCTCAGATTGCAGGACGGGACGTTTTGACGCGATCGCGCACGTGGTGAGAGGGTAAGTGAATATAAGTTCATTGCATATTTCTTCAGATCTCTTAATGGCATTCTTAGTGTGTTTTATTGTATTTTTTTGTTTTTTTTTTTTTTTTTTTTTTTTTTTTTTTTTTTTTTTTTTTTTTTTTTTATGTGATAATATATCGAACAAACATTCCGAAGATAATTGTAAACCATTTATACTGATAAAACATATATTTGGTAGGGAAAAATTCATAAGAGGACAAACACGGCGCGGCAAGTGAGCTTGCTGGCATACACGTCGCATCTCACGCGTCTGTCGCAGCCACAGCGAGGGCTGTGACGTCACTTGCCAAGGCAACTATAATAATTAAGACACCTCGAGTCGTCACCCACTAGTTCGGTCAGATTTGGGTACATTTGTTGTCCCCTCACCAGTAAGGATTTCCGAGGCAGAGTGATTGATTGCCAAAAGTTTACTGAAACACAGGTGTCAATCGTTGCTACAAACATCATGACAGTGAGTCGTATGTTTCCTAGATTATATGCATTAAAAGATTAACCACTTCGGTAAGGGTGGTGCAGCGTTAGAAGTAGTAGCCCATTCCTTCCTAAAATTAATAAATATGTATTAGCGTCATAACCCCAGTAAGACATTACATGGTTAAACCCCCAAAGAGCAGCGCAACATTATGCAACGTCATCCCTGCGTGATGCTACGGATCTAGGACAGAACGCATTTCGAATTTCATTTTCAGGAAAATATTTTTTAGTTCTAATAGGAAAGGCATGATCTCTATCGGTAATCCGATAACCCGTTTACTCTTGCGTTTGTAGTAACAAGTTTTTTCATAAGGATCGAAGGAGCGTCATGATAATCAGATGTACTTTGTGTATATACAAATATACGTAAGGAAAAAAATGGGATTAAACACACAATCGATTATATATATATATATATATATATATATAGATATATATAATATATAGATAAGTATAATATATATATATATATATAATATATATATATGATATAGATATATTAGATATATATATATATCTGGATAGATATATATATATATATATATATGTATATATATATATATATATATATGATATCTATATATATTCTATACTTCTATATATATATATATATTAGATATTATATATATATATATATATATCTATGTATAATATAGATATATATATAGATCTATATATCTATCTATATAGATATTATATATATATATATATAATATATATATATATATATATCATATATACTATATATATATATATATATATATATATATATATAGATATATATATATATATAGTATTATATATATAGAGCATATATATATATATTATATATCTATATATAATATATATATATAATATAGATATTATATATAATATATCTGATATAGTATCTATATATAATATATAATAATATATATTATATATCTATATATATATTATTATATATATATATATTAATATATATATATATCTATATAATATATATAGATATATAATAGCTATATATATATATATATATATATATATATATATATATTTATATATAATATATATATATATATAGATATATCTCTAGATATATATATATTATGTATGATATATATATATTAGAGTGACTTTGTATATATGAGATTAATCTATATATATATATTATATAAGATACATCTATATATATTATAGATATATACATATATATATATATATATAGTATATTCATAAATATATATATATAATATATATTATATATACATATATATATATATTCTATAGATAATATATATATATATATATATTAGTATATATATATATTATATATATATATATATATAATATATATATATATATATATATATATATATATATTATATTATACTAGATATATATATATATATAATATATATATATATATATATATATAGCTATATATATATATATATATATATATATATATATAAATATATATATATATATATAATATAATATATATATATATTATTTTTTTATTATAAATTAAAAAATTATATATATATATATATATATATATATATATATAATCGATTGTGTGTTAATCACAATTTTGTTCCTTTAGTATATTTGTATGATACGACAAAGTACATTGAGTAATCAGAGCTCTTCAGATCCTTATGAAAAAATTGTTACTAAACGCAAGAGTAAACGGTATCGGATTAACGAGAGAGATCCATGCATTTCCTATTAGAACTCAAAAATATTTTTCTGAAAATGAAATAGTTACGACATGCGTTTCTGTCACTAAGATCCGTAGCACACGCAGGGATGACGTGGGTACATAAGTTGCGCTGCTCTTTGTTTAACCCATGGTAAATGTTCTTATGGGGTTATGACGCCTAAGTACATTATTATTAAGTGTTTAGGAAGGGAAAGAAATGAGGCATACTACGTTCTAACACTGCACCACCCTTACGAAAAGTGTTAAATCTTTTAATGCATATAACTAGGAAAACATACGACTCACATGCAATGATGTTGTAGCAACGATGACACCTGTGTTCATTAACTTTTGCAATCAATCACTTGCTCGGAATCCACTTACTGGTGAGGGACAACAAATGCCCATCGGAACGAATCTAGTGGTTGACGGACTCGAGGTGTTCTTAATTAATTAATAGGTGCCTTGCCACGGACGTCACAGCCCTCGCTTGTGGCTGCGACAGACGCGTGAGATGCGAGCGTGGATGGCCAGCAAGATCCACTTGACGCCCGTTTGTCCTCTTATGATAATTTTCCCTTACCAAATATATTGTTTTATCAGTATAAAATGGTTTAAATTATCTTCGGATTGTTTGTTTGTTCGATAATATATTCACATAAAATACAATAAAAACACACTAAAGAAATGCCATTAAGAGAATCTGACGACTATGCATGCACTTAATATTCACGACCCTCTCACGCACGGGTGGACGCGATCGGCGTCCAAAACGGGCCGATCTGGCAATCTGAGCTTTCTGACGCCGAATTGCGGCAAAAACTGTTAAAAATTCGCCAAAAATAAGTGTTTATCAGAATTGCGTCAACATTTTCTGCGGCAAAGATCCAAGCTGACCTATAAAATAAACTAATTGTCAATATTCTCGGTGAGTGGATGTGAAATGAATAAGGGTTTTGTGCTCAGTTTCCAATCAGCAGGCAGCCTGTGAGCGCGAATTGTGGTCCCTTTAAAACGTGTCCCGAGCTGGCCATACTGGCCATATGAAAATTATAATGGTAGCGTTGGAATCCTCATAAAAAATCTGCTTTTATGGCATATAAACATAAAAGTGGATCAAGAAGTTCGAGCTACGAAGTTGGTGAAATTTCTTATTTCTCCTATACTCATATTTTTTCGGAGTCGGTAAATCCGCTATGTTATTTTGCATGTTCTTGTTATTTTTTCTTTCAAAAAGGCAGAATAATCTCTTGCAAAACCAAGATTATATAATAATGCAGGAAAAAAGTAATACACGTTGGCGAAAATTGCTAACATAAAAAACATAATTCGCCGCACAGTCAGGCATTTTTGCGGGGCCCCTTAGGGCAGCATACGACGATGCATAAGGATGAAAGGTGGATGTAGGTTAGTGTAGGACAGGAACTACCACGTGTAGGCTCGCGGCCTCTTTAGCGTCCTTATTTTCCTTATGTTCTTAAGACGGAGGTCGCAGTGGACGGAAACACTTAATTTAACTTTTCGTGCGTGAGAGGGTTAAACTCTCGCCATTTAAATTCTGCAAGACAACTTCTAATATGGAGCCTATTAATACAAGCGGAATTGGTATTAGCTTTCATTGATATATTTAGTTTTCTGATAAATGAATCAGCTCTATGCATAAATGATGCGTAACTAAATAAATAAATCATTCAATTTCCCCCCCGGTAATTTCCCGGTCTGATGATGATATTTTATTTAGTTAAGCTAATTCATGTCAAAATTCATGCATGGTGTTCATTCAGTTACAGAAAACGAATATATAAGTAAATATAGAACATCATCACGGGCGAGAGAATTACCGGATTGATGATGGTATGTATTGAGTTACGCTAATTTATGCATGGTGCGATAATTCATCAGAAAAATAAATGATATCAATGGAAAGCTAATAAATATCTTGCCTATCGAATCTAAATTTGATATGCTCACATGTCATAAGTTGTCTCGCAAATTTTTAAAAGACGACTGAGTTCAAAGATATTAAGTTCATGCATATATCTTCAGAGTCTCATACAAGCATTTCTTAGGTGTTTACTGGGTTTTATGTGAATATATATGAGAAACAAAAAATTCCGAAGATTAAACAATATATCATTTTATACTGATAAACATATATTTGGTAGGGGGAAAATTACCATATTTGTTGACATTTAGCCTCGCCGACCAGCTGTTGGCCTCCACCTATAAAAATCAGAGCGCCCGACAGGGCGGCAATCCGCGGCATTTGGCTAGATCGTGACGTTAGTGCAAGGAACCGATACTTTTTGACTTCCTTTTCCTAAACTTGTTGCACATTTGTGGTCTTAGATCTAATTGTAAATACTGCACATCACATTTCCTCTAAAACCAGAGCTTCTCAAACATTTTGGCCTGCGACCACTCCAAATAATTTTGGAAAGGCTTGCGACCCCCCACCCTACCAAAGCATTTCTGACAATCTGACACATTTAATTACTTTTTCTTTTGTTTTTCATTTCTCTCTTATCTTAAACCACAAATACACATATCATTCCACACCTAGGTTAGAGTACGGTATTGCTCCGTATCATAACATTCTAATTATAATATATTCGGTAAAACATTATGAATACTTAAATTGATTACCTGTAAGCAGTGTAATCTATATCCTATATTCTTGCTTTAAACGCCATACAAAAACAAATAAGTAACTAAATAAAGTTTAGACTTGTGATGTGGATTTGTAAAGCATTAACAATAAACAGGGTTCGGGGCAACGATGATGCCAAGTACGTATGTACACGTACGTACGTATAGATAGCTTACTGCGAAGGGTGAGCGCGTGGTGGTTGAGGGATTGGTGGGAAAGGGAAAGCAGGACAAAGGATCAACTCTTTTCTGAGTCAGTTATGTAACTGTACGTTGTTGTAAAAATTTATTAAAGCCTGGGAAGTATACTCAGATTTTGTTTTATACTGAAAATAGATATAAAAGAATAATCATAAATTAGAAATTTTTTTGTTTTTTAAATATATGCAGAATATGCATTTTTGCAAATCTAGAAATCTCGCGACCCCCCCGGAAGACTTTCGCAACCTCGAGGGTCGTTGATCCCCAGGTTTGAGAACCCATGCTCTAGACCACAGCTTATTCCTTAACGAAACCAAATGTCTGTGAACACTGACAACGTTCCCTTGTCTTCTCACCTCTCCTCACTCCATTCTATTTGACTCCGAAGCTGTTGGTTGGTGCGTGAATGCACGTACCGGCTTCACTTGCTCGTGTGATGAAAAAGACTTGAATTCTTTAGAATTTTTTCCTAGAGGGATCGATTTCAATGTCACTTTCATACTAAACTTAATATGGTTGTAAAGTCTCTCTCCTAACTCCTCAGACTATGTAACATTTTCGACAATTCTAAATCCAGTGGAACACATTTTTACTTAGCTGAAATGTTCATTTCATGAGTGATTTCAATGTCACCACCAACATTAGCTATCACTTCTTCCATTGACCAAGCCTGGTGAGCAAAAGCTACACCCATGGTTATCATTAATGGACCTGGAACAGCTGATGTGGCTCGGTACTCATCTCTGGTGCATAGCCTTTCTGCCTATGGTTGGGGGACAACCCGGTTATCTCGGGAACACAGGGCTAGTAGGGACATTTGGGTACTACAGTTACTCACCAGTTTCCCAGTACCATTAGAACCAACTCCAGAAGGAAGAAAGGGAACAAATGGTTGGGCCTACACACCCGACTGTACTTCCTGAACCGAATTCGAACCAGGGTCCGTAATTCGTAGCTAGGCGAAGCAAGCCAACTACACCACGTAGGCCGCTATTTCATCAATAAATGATGTCAAATCTTTCTGGATACTCCCTCTCGTGAAATTATTACATACTAGCTTACAAATTACTCACCAAATTTTTTTCTTTCACGTGTCCTTCCCAATGTTTTACCTAAATGGCTCCAATCTGTCTCATATATTTCTAAAGCTAAACTCTTTGTGTAAACTCGGAAACCGGGAATGCTCTCACAGAAGTATCCAACTATACCCGTTGACATGGGTTCCAGGCATACTTTAAGAACCATAAGCCTTGTAACCAGCTTTGTATAGTTATTGAAAGTATGTACATGATATATGATAGTACACAGCGCCACCACATACACCACTACATCCTGCTCCAGTCTTCATGTGTATGGTATAGTGGAGAAAAAAGCAGAATAATGATTTAAAACGTATCCGAAACTGTGCTCAGTAGTTCTATTGCTGTGACCTCTGACGCTTAATATCGATCATATGTATTCTTCAAACTCGTCACTTTACCGTATTAACAAACTTATCAAAATCTTCCCTTGGTTTTTTTCCAACCTGGATTGCCTACTAACTGTATCGGATACTAATTACCATCTCACATATGTCGACGCCTATGCGGGTGAGAAAAAACATCCTATGCTCGAAAGAAGCCGCATGCTGTTGCTTAGGGGACAGTGATGTTGATAGGGAACTCTTGTTGTTGATAGGGTCTCACCCAGGTGAGACCTTTTCTGTGTGTTCGCCATTTTCCATTTCCAACGGTCCTATGGTTGATGTCATTACATTTTTCCTTTTAACCTAGCTGCTAGAATTCTTTTAGGGTTTGCATTGCTCATTTCGCCAATACGTACTTCAAATTTTTCTTGCTCCTGCTTAATGAGTTTTTTGTATTTCGTTCTAATTCTGTCGTGAATTTTGTGGTTTTCTTTTGTTTTTTCATATTGCACGCTTTGTAGCCTGCAACCAGTGGTTAAGCATTCACCCAGTGAGACCTAGAGAATCTCGTCTCCACCTGAAATTCTGGTCGCCGTTGACGAGGAATTTTTTATTAAGGACACTGACTTTGAGGTGCAAGAAGAAAGGGGGAAAACGACCAAGTGAACTGATGAGTGAAACGCAGGTGAAGTTTTAAGTGTAGACTACTCGATGACAACAATGCTCACAGGAGCTACACATAACTATCATTTACGAGTGATAATATGACATAATTATGTTACAATGGTATAACAATCAAAAAATCAATCAATCAAACAATATATACATATATACTATATTATATATATAATATATATATATTATATATATATTATATATACATATATATATTCTATATATATATATATTATATATATATCATATATTATATATATATATATATATATATATATATATATAAATATTATATATATATATATATATATATATATAGTATATATATATATATATATATAGAATACTCGTATATATATGTAATAATATATATATACATATATATATATATATATATATATATATATATATATTATTATATATATATATATGTAGAATATATATATTATCATATATAAGATATATATCAATATATTTAATATATATATATATATTACTCGTACTAGATATGTATATATATATATATACATAATATAGATATATAATATATATAAATATATATATATGATATATATATATATATTATATATATATTATATATATATTTATATAATATATGTGGGAAATTGATGTCACATACCTATTTAATCTGAGGTTATTTACCTAATCCATCTCAAAACCCATGTTCTATCTCCCGACACATCATCAGCTAATCAACTAACTAGGATACTTATCGGTGGATAGTGGGTTGAATTATGTTGTAGTTTGGATCAATACTGCAATGATCTTTGATCGGAATGTGGGTCGCGGATCGAGGCCGCCCGTGAAAATACAGAAGCGGAGGTGGAGGCCGTAATCGATGGGCGTCAAGTGGTTATCACACCAAGTAAATGGACGACGCGGCGGGATTGTTATCAGTGTGTTGTACTTAACACAGCTCCTATGATTTAACACTATATATGCTACAAAATTAAAGTAATGTACAAATCTCTTCTTTATAATCCAGAGAAGAGATATTACTCGATGGAGGTGTGGAGTGTACTGTCCTTCTTGTAGACAAGGAAAGGTCTATAACAATTAGATTATTATCCTCACGGAGGGGTCTGGGTGTAATGATTCTCCGATGGGCAAGCGGCTAGCGGCCACCCTACCTCTAGCTATGGACAAGGGTATACATGTCAGGTGGCCTAGAATCTAATGGGTGGGCGGCAATGACCGCGCTTCAAAATCAAGGTGCCAATTATTTAAGTGCAATGCTTATTAACCACTGGGAATATTAATTATCCTATCCCTAGTATAATTCATTTACTTAAATTACCTTAATTATTACCATTACCATTACAATTATATATAAATATCCCTATACGCGCCCTCCTATTATGAGCAGAAAATACCTCTCACTAGGGGGGGGGGGGAACAAACTACCACTCTACCAATTATGAGAGGGGTTGTTTTGGTGGATAATTTCACAATATATATAATATATATATATATTATATATATATACATATATATTATATATATATATATACTATATATTATATTATAGTATATATACTTGATGGACCGAATATTCGCTTCGCATTCGCAATTGCGAATATTCGCATGTTTTTTTCAATATTCGCATTTCGCATTCGACATTCGCATCCACTCGTTCCCCCACCTCCTTTTTCCCCCCCCCCCCCCCCCCATAGTAATTGCGAATATGCGAATAGTTTGGCAAACAACCAATAAACTACAAAAAATAGAAAAAAATACAAGTGAACATAATATTACACAATCAAACATACATTCAATTTAATAGTTTAGGCGAGCGTTAAGGCCGTGCACCATATCACTTTTTCCGCATCTTTTGGTTTTTGCTACCCTTTGATGGCCATGATGTGCGTCATCTTTGGTAGCAAAACGCGGAGTGCGGAGTGTTAGGTTCTTTGGCCACCAGTACTGCATCTTTGTGGCACTTTTGGAGCAGCCGACGCCACGCCAGACTTGTACGAACTAACACATATCAGTGAAATAAAGAGGAAATGACCAAATCTTGGGGGTCAAGAGATTGCTGTAGCATCCCTGTGTGATATGTTTAGAGGAAAAAAATTGCTGTATATTTGGGAAAGATAGCTGTATATGATTTGTAAGTGAATAGTAATATGGTTGTAAATGAAGGAGAGAAAAATTAAAGATGGGAGGAGGAAAAACTAGTTTTTATTGTAGTGTAGGAGAAATACATGTTTTTACTCTCTATATTACAAGAACGTGTATGATAGTATGGTACATGCGTTTGTTATTTAGATCTTGTTCACGTATGATTTAGATATATAGTTACGTTTTGAGTTGTTGATGAGAAGTTATGATATACAGCGGGGTAAGCTAACTATTGTGCATTTTAGTTGAGAAAATAGTACCAATTTTTGGCACAGAGGTTAGACCAATATATTATGAACAAACTTTGAATGTAAAGGCATTGACCCCAACTGCCCCTGGCGCTCGTGGCGGCCATTTTCCAAAATGGCGCCAGCAGACACCCAAAAAGACACACAGAAGTTAGATTAAAGTTTGCTGCGAAGGTTTTATTGAATGGTTTATTGAATGTTTTGAATCAAGACTGGCCAGATAGCTCCTTAGTACATTTTGGAGAGTGATGCCTGGATATAATTAACATATTTAAGCTAATGCCAGATGAAAGGCGCCAAGGAAACATGATCCATGCATCAAATGCTGACATTCCTTGTGAATAGGCTAGATTCATTTAAGTTGTGGAAATGTTATCTGACTTCTTCCCTGTCTGTCAAGAAGGCTATTCATGGACACTGCCCACGCCAATTAACCCTTTCACGACACGAAAAGTTTAATAGTTTTCCGTCCACTGCAACCTCGTCTTATTGCTCCCTTAAGAGGACCCCGACGAAATGGACTAAGACTGTCAAGCCAAATGATTTTTCAGGTTATCAATTTCACCAACGTGTATTCTTTTTTCCTGGCATTATTATAATCATTGTTTTGCAAGAGATTATTTCTGCCTATGAAAGGAAAAAATAACAAGAAATGCAAATAATAGCGAAGTTACCGACTCCGAAAAAATATTGAGTAAAGAGAAATAAGAAATACCTACGTTCACCACTTCGTAGCTCAGAAAATTCCTGCGTTAACTTTCTTATGGTTTTTATTCCAATAAAAAAAGGATTTCTATGAAGATCACGCTACCATTATAATTTTATATGGCTCATTATGGCCAGCTCGGGACACGTTTTAAAGGGACAACAATACAGGCGCACAGGCTGCCTGTGAATGGGAAACGGACACACAAACCTATCATTTCACATCCCCTCACACGAGAGAGTTGACAATAGTTTATTGTATAGGTCTAGGGTTGGATCTTTGACGCAGAAACTTTTGACGTAATTCTGATAAATACTAATTTTTGGCGATTTTTTACTGTTTTTGACGCAATTCTGCGTCAAAAGCTCAGATTGCAGACGGGCCCGTTTTGACGAGATGCGTCACCGTGCGTTGAAAGGGTTATAAAGATGCCAATTAACAAAATTATAACACCAATTATGCTAATTACAGCGATAATACAACAAACAATAACAGAACCAGATAGTGCTTAATTACGGGTAACTTGCTCTCATCAGATCAAATCTGGGCAAGTTCAACATTGTTATACTTCTGTGGTCAATGGACAGTTAACTACAGTTATACTACATTTAAACTATAATGTTAATAACACATAACTGCAAATGCACTATGCAGATAAGTTCACGTTTTCAGTACCTGTGTACGGTAGGAACAGTCAAGCATATTCATCTTAAGTTTGCGAGTTCAGTTCTGAGAGCATCCCCGTCGCAAGCACACAGTGGTGTGCATCCAGATGGATCTTGTACTTGCACTTCTGATGCAGCCTTCTGGCATTTGCAGGGAGACAAGCTCCCGGCAGGACTTGGATCGCCTCGGGGAGCGTTGTCCGAGAGGTTCGTAAAGGTCGCTGGTCTTGATCCAACCAGCTCGGTTGGTGATGGCAATGTTGAGTGCAGGAACCAGGGCCTGAGCCCAGACATGTCCGCCCTGGTATATTGCTCGTCAGACATGCTGCTTCAGGGCTGCACTTGTCGGTGGGATCAGCTGGACAGTGCTCTTCTTGCAACAGTTTACGGCGTTGCCTTGTCGATATCGGTTGCGGTGCTTGCTCTGTCGTAAAGCAGGATGACGAACCTCTCGATGGTGAGCATGGCATTTCATCAATATGATCGGTGCAGTGGAGAGGTCAGTGAGTGTCTGGGTAGCCTGAGGGTAGAGCTGTCCACACTGCCATGCCGCCTCTTGCCACTATGTCCGGCGAAGCAGGAGACCGTCTTGTCGCAGCCCGTCAAAGCCATGAAACATCGGTAGTTTATGCCTGTGCTTTCTCAGGGTCAGAGCCCGCGCCATCTCAGGGCTGCCAAGAACCGGAAAGCCTTGCCCGTGCCGAAGGACACCCACACTGCGGCTTCCTCTCCAGGGTGCGTGCAGAGCCACTGCCAGGACAACAAACGTCAGTGTCAACCTTGCGGAGACCGGATCTTCTTGTGGCCATGTGCGCAGCGTGGCGGCATGGCAAACATCATGCGGGATGTCGGCTTTCTTCGTGGTTGCAAGGAGCCAGGGTGCAGTCATCTAGGAGACGGTGGCTTGTTCAAGACATCATTCTCCTGCAGTGAGATGACCAGCTCCTTGTCTGCAAGCGGAATGAGTCGTGGAGGACGCAGAGAGGAAGTGAACAGCTCTGTCTTGTTTCGTCGACTATAAGGAAGCTGGGCCCAGTTCCCGCGGATCGTGCACCACCCACACCCGTCTTCTCCCCTTTTTCCGCGATTGGCGTTTGCTGTTACCCTTCAACGAGTCTGTACTGTAGCGGTCCTACACCGGTCAGTCGCGTGGCCTTGATGGGTTTTGAGGTATTAGGGCACAAAGACCTGCTGTGCATACTCGTTGAAGCTTTTTGCTGTAGCTGGCTTCAGCATCTGGATGATGACCGCTCCATCTAGCACAATGCAGATGGTTGGAGGAACCTCAGACTTGGGCTCACTGAGGTCTTCTAGACAAGCGAGAAGATCACTCTTGACACCCAGCCATCTGATAGTGCAGGGGGGCAGGCTTGGTTTTCATGTTGGAAGAATTCCTCTAGATTCCCATCCCGGTTCTGGCACCCGATATACAGACGAGAGAACTGTTCGATGAGCATGGCAACCTCTGGTCCTGCCACCATCCACCGTCGTAGAGCGCTGGAGTTGTCAGTCAGGCCCACGGCACCTCCGTCTTCTTTGACGGCAGCATTGTTCTGCTCGTGGGCCTGATCGATAGGTATGGCGGAGAACGACCTGTTCGTCTTCTGGACGGTGAAGTTCCCAGCTCGGAATTCCTGGGCTATTTCAGGGTGTGTCGTCGGCAGTTCCACCATGTCTCGCAGATGCACAGGAATCCAGCGCGCGTAGTTGGTGTGATCCAGGGCATGGAACCACACTGCTAAGTTCTCTCAGGGCATCTACGTACATCGCAAACGACGCTTGGCGCAGAGAGCGCACGTACACCAGGACCGTCACCTCCAGTTGCAGGATAGTTGCTCAGTAGTCGAACTGGGGGAAGATCTCCGCTTTTTGCTGGCACCAATCGTCGAACTCCAGCTGCTCGTTGCGTGCGTCACCCAGCTGTTCAATGTAGTGGTTGTAGGCGTGCTGCTGCAGGGTGAAGAGGGCTGCTGCTGTCACTTGATGAGCCCTCCTGGTTCGACTGACATGGGATGCCCGCAGGAAGGAGTCCGCTGTCCCGGCACTTTGGTGTCCCCTTCCTTTAACCAGTGCTTGCACCCATCCGCTCCCTTGCAGCCAGTCCCCAAGGGTCCCTTTAGTGCTGGGCCCTCTCGATTTTGAAGACCGCCGAAGAGGACGACAAACTTCTCTTCACCATACTCCTGTGGCCACTTCCACTGGATTTGCTTTGCCAAAGCAAACAGCGGCTGGTCGAATGTGACCACTGGAGTCTGGCCAGGGTTGAGATGTTCCACAGCAATCCTGACCACATCCATGGAGTGCTTGATCATAGCCACGATGTGGGCGCACTCCAGGAAGAGTGGGAGCAGTGCGGTGGGACAGATGGCCCGACTGGCTGGCATGTCCTGCTGGCTTGCGTGGTATCAATCAATCATTGGGGGCATACGCCGGGGGGCGTGTCGCCTCGCCCACCCTACGACGCCACTTCCGGGGGTCACCACGCGCGAGTTCCCATGCAGGCTCCTTTCCCATACCAAGCAGCTCTCGACAAGAAACATCAATTTGCCCCAGCCACGAGCCTTTTGGGCGCCCCCTTGGCCTCCTCCACGCCGGATTGTCTCTTACAGATACGACCCGATGGGAAGGATCGGTTTCAGGGTAGCGTGTCACATGCCCATATAGCCGAAGTTGGCGCTGGCGGACTATGCAGGTAATAGGCCTCGATTCAGTCTCACGGCGCAATCGCTGATTTGACACGTAATCATCCCAGCGATACCCCATGATTCTGCGAAGACACTTATTACCAAAGGCATTGATTTGTCTCTTCAAGTCACTATTTAGTGTCCATGTCTCACAACCATAGAGTAAGACAGGGATCACAAGCGATTTGAAGATCCGGATCTTTGTCCTCCTGCACAGGTACCGACAACGCCAAATACTCCCGCTGAGGCGAAATCCATAACACCGGGGGGCTATGCCAATCCGCCCCTAAGACTTCTTGACGTGACCCGCCGTCATT
>JACEEZ010020123.1:0-15185 GCA_016584305.1 Chionoecetes opilio
TGATTTAGTATCGTGGTTTATTGGATTACACCGAGTAAGGCTGAGAACTCTTTTGGAAGTGTCGGGAAGTATTTCTAACACGCGGAATAATCAACCTGGGGTTTTTGCAATAAACACAAGAATATATTTGAAAATCATCCATTATTCACCATGAAACTTATTCTCTGTTTGAGATCTTACACATATACAAACTCTAATTTGGAACGGGCAAGCTCTACAGAGCATAACCCCCCACTGAATCATGCTTAGAATTACCAGTATGTCGTATCAACTAAGCACTAAGTATACATGGAATATATATATAGGAGAGAAAATGGAGAGTACAGAGTTGTGTGGGGATTCACTGTACTGGGCCTGGTTCTTGAAAAGAGTGGAGAGAAACGACTCCGTTAATAACACTTATAAGTACAAGGCCAGGCCTCCTATGTTTTAATGAAAGACTAACCAACTCTACCTTATAGGAAATATAGATAGAAATATTATACAAGGAATGGGGTGGAAATAGGAGCGAGGTACCGCACGTCTTACCTTGAAAGAGTTGAGAGACGACTGGCTTCTCGTGGTAACTAGTGAGTTTGGAATGAGTACGGGAAAAAAAGGAAATTGTTCGGACCTTACGAAGGCTTCCACTAGAGAGTATAGAACCTCGAGGACTCTAATTAGCTAATGAAACAAGTATATTACATATGAAATGGCTGCCTATAATACAGTTTCTTTTACTTTATATAGAAGAATTTAATATGTTTATTCTAATATCCGGGAAAGTGTTATTTTCCTTTCTTCAAGGCGTACACGCGTTTTTTTATGAGTAGACGAGGTATTGTGAGTCGAAACATAAATTTGGTCGACTTTTAATTTAGCAAATAACTGACTCCTACACCCATTATAAACGTGATATGTCACTATTGTGTCTATTTGTGAAGGACATAAGAAACTAAGAGTGTTCCTTGATCTGATGGAGGTAAGGAGAGGATGAAAAGTTTTGAATCTACAAGTATCGACGATCGCGATTAAATGACCCCGATTTTGACTCGTATCGGAGTAGTTATGGGGAGGGAGTGGGGGAGGGGGGGAAGATAGAAGTGAGAGGTAGAAAGAAAGAAGAATGTTTTCACGAGAAACGAAAAGATTGAATTGACCTTAATATGATAGGAATACCTTTTTCCTTCTTAAATACATACCGGGAATTGTATGATAGGAATTCCCAGCCTATCTCTCCGAATAACGGCATTACATATCAACCATGCATCCTACATCGTACGGATAGTCAAAGGCCTCTCCATTTGTGCCCAAGCTGCATGAACCAGTTCTTTCAGTTCAGGTTGGGTTCTGGGTTCAGGGTTGGGTTTCGCGTGTCACAAATGAAACGCAACAACCCCGTTTTTTGTTTAAAAACATACTCAGCTGGCGAGGCAATTAAGAAAAGAGAGAGAGAGGGGAGAGAGAGAGAGAGAGAGAGAGAGAGAGGGAAAGAGAGAGAGAGATGAGAGAGAGAGAGAGAAGGAGGGGAGAGGAGAGAGATAACGAGAGAGGGGAGAGAGAGAGAGAGAGAGAGAAAGAGAGAGAGAGAGAGAGCGAGAGAAGGGGAGAGGGAGAGAGAGGAGAGAGAGAGAAG
Source organism: Chionoecetes opilio (assembly GCA_016584305.1). NCBI lineage: Eukaryota > Metazoa > Arthropoda > Malacostraca > Decapoda > Majidae > Chionoecetes > Chionoecetes opilio. The sequence goes on from JACEEZ010020123.1 coordinate 1,616, forward strand.
AGAGAGAAGGAGTAAGAGAATAACGAGAGAGAGAGAGATAACAAGAGAGAGATACAGAGAGTAAACGAAAAAGAGATAACGAGAGAGATGAGAGATAACGAGAGATAGTAACGAGAGAGAGTGAGAGAGATGAGACGAGATACGAGAGGAAGAGATAACGAGAGAGAGATAACGAGAGATACCGAGAAGAGATAACGAAGAGAGAGATAACGAGAGAGATAACAGAGAGAGAGATAACGAGAGAGAGATAACGAGAGAGTATCGAGAGAGAGAGATAACAAGACGAGAAGATAGCAAGAGAGATAACGCAGAGATAACGAGAGAGATAACTAGAGAGATAACGAGAGAGAGAGAAACGAGAGATATAACTCAGCTAGCAGCTATGTGAAGGGATCATATCAAGTTTAAGATCGCGGGAACGCATGGCTCCACCAGCCATGTATGCCTCTTTTATGCCGTCTGACATCCTCTCCGACTCGTGCATGCGGAAAACCCTTCACGATAAAAGAAATAGAGCCCAAGGCGACCATTGTTTGTTATGAACTGAAAACTCTATCCCAGCTACCCACTTCTCAATGTGAGTAGAGAAAGTTCACGGGTTTTGCTGAGTAACTACGCGCTTTGCCTCGGACCCAGGTTTTCGTGCACAAATGGAACGCCTGAACTCTTGGGTTCCGTGAACTGGTTCTTGAAATGTCGCAAATGGAAGAGGCCTCAAATTATCGTACAAATACGATAATTATCGTACAGTTCACAACCCAGCCCCTCCCACTGTCCCTCGATTTTCACCTATGGGCCACCATCAGGCAGCTTCAGGCTTGACAAATCTATCAAGACAAGACAAGACAGATTTCTGCAGATTTTCTCAGATTTATATAAAATTTATCTGGCAACACTGAGGCGATCATTCAAACATTCACGCGAGCTCCGTGCCCTGCCTTGGCCCGCCTTGTCTGTTTCATGAAGTTTCTTCCTTGCCTTGCTGCCTCACATCGCGGTGACCCTCGATGTTAGAACACCCCCAGCAAGAGTAAGTACGCGTGTATCCTTGTGTAGGAAAGCCACAGTACTAAAGCTACGTAGAGTCGGGGAATAATGAGTGAAATCCGGAGTGTTGACATCAGGCAGCGAGACATTCCCCAGCCAGCCAGCCAGACATTATCCAACCAGCGTGTATCCTCAGCCCTGACTGGTGTGCGGTGATAGTCTTATTCCTCGGTCTTGATAAGGGGGAGCTACTCTATAGCATTTCTTAATAGTCCGGTAAATTTCTAGTTGTTAGCCCATACTCCCACTTCCCCCAAACAATTTGGGGACCTGTGGGTATGCGGGGTTTTTCGGCTGGTGAGCAAATTATGCGTCGGAAAACACGTAATTTAAGAGTTGTGTGGGAGGGTAAAATTCCCTAGATCTAGGGTAATTTCCTTATATATAAGAGTTTGCCTAACCCAAATTAACCTAACCTAGCCAAATTTAACCTACCCTAGCGGGGGCTTGACCCACCGATAACCTAACCTAACCTAGCCAAATATAGCATACCCTAACCTAAACAAATCTACCCTAACCTAAAAAATCTAACCTAACCTAGCGGGGGTTTTCAACACTCGGTCATCATTCTGTTAACCGAACGTAGATCGTCTGGTTCACACGGCTCTGGACTCTGAAGAAATCCAATGAATTTTCCCTAGATCTAGGGAATTTTTTCAACACCCCTAACTCAAAAACTGTGTGGTTGCGACGCATATTTTGTACCCCAGCCAAATATCCCACATTCCATCAGGTCCCCCAAGCTTTTTTGGGAGAGGGGGAGTATGGGCAAACACTAGAATAATACCCATTTCCTTAATCTTTCCTTAATTTTCCCCATCATGAGAAAACATGGGTTTGGGAGCATATTAACTGGACCTTGTTATGGGTAATCTTGATACTGTATTGTGTAGAGGGTCTGTGACTGCCGAGGCGCTCGCGCTCCCACACGCTGTCCTTTGCCTTCCCCGTGTCTTCCTGAGCAAGACTAATCACCACCTGCCACGCCTGTGATAGCATCATAGGACATTACCAGGGCTCATAGGGCTCCCCAAGGGATCCTCGCAGCCCTCAACACCACCAAGAAGGGTCTATCGGGAACTTAAAGGGTATTATTCTAGTGTTTGCCCATACTCCCACTCTCCCACAAAACAAGCTTGGGGACCAGGGGGACTGTGGGATATTTGGCTGGGGTACAAAATATGCGTCGCAACCACATAGTTTTTGAGTTAGGGGTGTTTAAAAAATTCCCTAGATCTAGGGAAAATTAATTGGATTTCTTCTGAGTCCAGAGATGAGTGAACCTGACGATCCTCACATAACGATGACCGAAGAGTCGCGACCCCCCCAACCTCCCGCTAGGAGGTTAGGTTAAGTTTGGTTAGGTTAGTGTAGGTTAGATGTGGGTAGGTTAGGTTAAATTAGGTTAGGCCAGGTTAGGTTAGGTTAGATTTGGTTAGGTTAGCTTAGCTTAGCTTAGCTTAGCTTAGGTTAGATTAGGTTAGGTTATCGGATGGTCAAGCCCCCCGCTAGGTTAGGTTAATTTTGGTTAGGCAAATTTCTCTAGATATAAGGAAATTACCCTAGATCTAGGGAGTTTTACCACCCCTACACAACTCTTAAAGTAATCGTCCAGACCCATTTTTTTTTGTCTAATTATGTTGAATCAAAACACCTAATCCACCAAAAATAATTGATTTCCAGGCCTTATTTCCGTAAAAATACGACTTTTGTAAAAAGCGCGCGAAAAAAACACCTTCCCTCCAACAGGACTACGACTATTATTGCTGACGTCAGAAGAGGAAGGCTCCAATGTAAACATCTGTCTGACACCTGTCGGCAAAAGTTATGATGAGCGATTGTACTTCGGTGTCAGACAGTGAATCTGTCGCTGTGACAGATCTAGAGTACGATGCTCAATCTGAGACCGAAAGAAATTATGCTGGTCGCATAATTGAGGAAAACGAACCTCAGATTGTCATGGGATCCCAACCCTATATGTTTGAGCCCGAGTACGAGGTGGATGAACAGTAGGGTGCCAATAAAAATCAAAAGTTAGAATTTTTCTTCCTACTTTGGTGTAATGGTGCATCTATGCAAGAAACCATCGTATGCAAAGTTTGACCTCAATCGGTTGATATTTAGGGGTGGCGGATTACAACTTTGTTATTTACCCTTATGCACTGGCCTATTAAGGAGGGGATGTCATCTCTTGAAAGCAGACAAGCCGGACATCCCTTCCCCAGCAGGGCTGCTGGTCCCCCTCTTGGTGAGTATTAGCCCCTTTTTGGGGGGGATCATGGGGAGCCACCCCACTCATTGTGGCCGGCTTGGCCGGGGAAGGGAAGCCTTCGAGGTCCCGGGCTGTTGATGGCGATGGGCCTCCACAACTTGGAGGAGGAACTGGCGCTGTTCCTCGTCTTTGGTCAGCCGGGTGAAGGACTGGATGAGCGCCACTCCCTCGGCTNAGAGAGAGGAAAAGAGAGAGAGAGAGGGGAGGGGAGAGAGGAAAGAAAAGAGAGAGAGAAAGAGAAGAGGAGAAGGAGAAGGAGATAAGAGAGGAGAGAAACAGAAAATAACAGAGAGAGAACGAGAGAGAGTAAGAGAAAACGAGAGGATGGAGAGATACGAGAGAGATGAAAGATAACGAAGAGAGATAACGAAGAAAACAAAAAGAATAACGAGAAGAGATAAGAGAGTCTAAGAGAGAGAGAAAACGAAGAGAGAAACGAGAGAGAGATATCGAGAGGAAAATAACAAGAGGAGGGGATAAAAGAGAGAAACGAAGAGATAAAGAGGAAACTAAGAGAGATAACGAGAGAGAGGATAAGGAAGTTAAACTCACTAGCAGCTTTGTAAAGGATCTATCAAGTTTAAGATCGCGGGAACGCTGGCCCTCCCCCGCCAGTTTCCTCTTTTATGCGCTAAACTCCTCTCCGATCGTGCATGCAAAAAAACCCTTCAGATAAAAGAATGGGGGCCCCAAGGCGACCATTGTTTTTTATGAACTGAAAACTCTACCCAAGCACCCATCTCAATGGAGTAAGAAAGTTCAGGGGTTTTTTGCTGAGCCCACTACGCGTTTCCCTCGGCCCAGTTTTCGGCAAAAAAGGGAAACGCCTAATTTGGGGGTTCCGTGAACTGGTTCTTAAAGTCGAAAAAGGGAAAAGGCCTAAAATTATCGTAAAAATACGATAATTATCTACATTTTCAAAACCCCCGCCCCTCCCCTGCCCCCTCGATTTTCACCTAGGGCCCCCCTCGGCAGCTTCAGGCTGAAAAATCTATCAAGACAAGACAAGACAGATTCTGCAGATTTCTCAGATTTATATAAAAATTTATCTGGCAACACTGAGGCGATCATTCAGACATTCACGCGAGCTCCGTGCCCTGCCTTGGCCCGCCTTGTCTGTTTCATGAAGTTTCTTCCTTGCCTTGCTGCCTCACATCGCGGTGACCCTCGATGTTAGAACACCCCCAGCATGAGTAAGTACGCGTGTATCCTTGTGTAGGAAAGCCACAGTACTAAAGCTACGTAGAGTCGGGGATAATGAGTGAAATCCGAGTGTTGACATCAGGCAGCGAGACTTCCCACAGCCAGCCAGCCAGACATTATCCAACCAGCGTGTATCCTCAAGCCCTGACATGGTGTGGCGGTGATAGTCTTATTCCTCGGTCTTGATAAGGGGGGAGGCTACTCTATAGCATTTCCTTAATAAGTCCGGTAAATTTCTAGTGTTAGCCCATACTCCCACTTCCCCCAAACAAGTTTGGGGACCTGTGGGTATGCGGGGTTTTCGGCTGGTGAGCAAATTATGCGTCGGAAACACGTAATTTAAGAGTTGTGTGGAGGGTAAAATTCACCTAGATCTAGGGTAATTTCCTTATATATAAGAGTTGCCTAACCCAAATTAACCTAACCTAGCCAAATTTAACCTACCCTAGCGGGGGGCTTGACCCACCGATAACCTAACCTAACCTAGCCAAATATAGCATACCCTAACCTAAACAAATCTACCCTAACCTAAAAAAATCTAACCTAACTAGCGGGGTTTTTCAACACTTCGGTCATCATTCTGTTAACCGAACGTAGATCGTCTGGTTCACACGGCTCTGGACTCTGAAGAAATCCAATGAATTTTCCCTAGATCTAGGGAATTTTTTCAACACCCTAACTCAAAACTTGTGGTTGCGACGCATATTTTGTACCCCAGCCAAATATCCCACATTCCATCAGGTCCCAAGCTTGTTTTGTGGGAGAGGGGGAGTATGGGCAAACACTAGAATAATACCCATTTCCTTAATCTTTCCTTAATTTTCTCATCATGAGAAAAACATGGGTTTGTGGGAGCATATTAACGGGACCTTGTTATGGGTAATCTTGATACTGTATGTGTAGAGGGTCTGTGACTGCCGAGGCGCTCGCGCTCCCACACGCTGTCCTTTGCTTCCCCGTGTCTTCCTGAGCAAGACTAATCACCACCTTCCACGCCTGTGATAGCATCATAGGACATACCAGGGCTCATAGGGCTCCCCAAGGGATCCTCGCAGCCCTCAACACCACCAAGAAGGGTCTATCGGGAAACTTAAAGGGTATTATTCTAGTGTTTGCCCATACTCCCCCTCTCCACAAAACAAGCTTGGGGACCAGGGGGACTGTGGGATATTTGGCTGGGGTACAAAATATGCGTCGCAACCACATAGTTTTTGAGTTAGGGGTGTTGAAAAAATTCCCTAGATCTAGGGAAAATTAATTGGATTTCTTCTGAGTCCAGAGATGAGTGAACCTGACGATCCTCACATAACGATGACCGAAGAGTCGCGACCCCCCCAACCTCCCGCTAGGAGGTTAGGTTAAGTTTGGTTAGGTTAGTGTAGGTTAGATGTGGGTAGTTAGGTTAAATTAGGTTAGGCCAGGTTGGTAGGTTAGATTTGGTTAGGTTAGCTTAGCTTAGCTTAGCTTAGCTTAGGTTAGATTAGGTTAGGTTATCGGATGGTCAAGCCCCCCGCTAGGTTAGGTTAATTTTGGTTAGGCAAATTTCTCTAGATATAAGGAAATTACCCTAGATCTAGGGAGTTTTACCACCCCTACACAACTCTTAAAGTAATCGTCCAGACCCATTTTTTTTGTCTAATTATGTGAATCAAAACACCTAATCCACCAAAAATAATTGATTTCCAGGCCTTATTTCCGTAAAAATACGACTTTTGTAAAAAGCGCGCGAAAAAAACACCTTCCTCCAACAGGACTACGACTATATTGCTGACGTCAGAAGAGGAAGGCTCCAATGTAAACATCTGTCTGACACCTGTCGGCAAAAGTTATGATGAGCGATTGTACTTCGGTGTCAGACAGTGAATCTGTCGCTGTGACAGATCTAGAGTACGATGCTCAATCTGAGACCGAAAGAAATTATGCTGGTCGCATATATGAGGAAACGAACCTCAGATTGTCATGGGATCCCAACCCTATAGTTTGAGCCCGAGTACGAGGTGGATGAACAGTAGGGTGCCAATAAAAATCAAGTTTGAATTTTCTTCCTACTTTGGTGTAATGGTGCATCTATGCAAGAAACCATCGTATGCAAAGTTTGACCTCAATCGGTTGATATTTAGGGGTGGCGGATTACAACTTGTTATTTAAACCCTTATGCACTGGCCTATTAAGGAGGGGATGTCCTCTCTTGAAAGCAGACAAGCCGAATCCCTTCCCCAGCAGGGCTGCTGATCCCCCTTTTGGGTGAGTATTAGCCCCTCGGTGGGGGGGGTATCAGGGGGAGCCACCCCACTCCTTGTGGCCGGCTTGGCCGGGGAAGGGAAGCCTTCGAGGTCCCGGGCTGTTGATGGCGATGGGCCTCCACAATTTGGAGATGGAACTGGCGCTGTTCCTCGTCTTTGGTCAGCCGGAGGTTGAAGGACTGGATGAGCGCCACTCCTCGCTCGGCTGTGTCGTTGACGACGCGAAGCCCCTCGATTCGGCGGCAGGCCTCGACGTACGATTCCTCTTCCTGCCACTTCCGGGGGTTTGGCGAACAGGAAGTCGGTCTTGATATCAAGAGCTTCGAAGAGGCGGAGGGAATTTTTCGTGGCGAAGGAGGGCAGTGTTGCCGCAGGAACTTGTGATGATGGAGGTTTATTCGTTTGGCGGGTTCCTCGGCTCCTTCATCGTAGAGAATGGCCTTACAATTGCTTGTTTGTCGGAGACAGGGAGACGTGAGTCGAACAGTGACAGGCCAATAAGATCTTCGCTCAAGTACCAGAAATGGCGGCTCAGAGTGGTGAAGCAGGCCTTCCGAATACTTTCGTCGTGGTACTGAAGGATGTCCTTAGCGAATCCAAGATCGTTGGCGGGAGCGTAGGATGGAAACCGTCGATTCAAAACCATCGCAGGACGTAGAACTCGGTTGCGAACGATGAGAACCGCTGGAGGGCTGACATTTCTCGAGGTGTGACGACTCCAGTCAGCTGCTTCCGAAACAAGATCATCTTCAGAGCGTAAATGATACGCGCCATCCAACGCGCTCGATGAAGCGCTCCGGGGCTATGGATCGAGGTCTTCAGAAGAGCGCCGCCGAGGAAAAGGATGCTCAGCTCAGCGAGTTCCTTATAGTCGTCACGGGGCTGCTTTGTCTGAAGCAGACGTTTCAAACCTTGAATGAGATCGTCCCTCTTGGAGACCAGAGTCTCCGGCAGATCTTCGTTGGTGGAGGGTTTATTGCCGACTGGTTGATGTAAGACCAGTAGTCCTTGAAGCGAGAGAAGATGGTGATCTCAGGACCAGAAGATGACCCCAAACACGTAGAAAAGGCCTTCTCAAGGACAAGTTCGTGGACGTGATGACGGCAAGCAAGTGAAACGAGGGGGCGGCCGATCTTCTGTTGCAAGATGGTGCATGCACCATTGATGGCTCCAGTGTTGGCACTGGTTGTGTCGAAGCACATCGCCACGACTCGTTCCTGGACCCCCCAGTCTTCTAGAGCCTCGAACACAGCTGTAGCGGCGGCATCACCAGTTCCGGAGTGCAGTTTCGGGACTCCTAGGAGCTTCTCCACTCCTTCTCCTGTGACGAGGATGGCGAGTCTTTCGGCGCGAGTGCCATCGTCCTGAGGAAGGATCTTCCCCTCCCCAAAGAACGGTAAGAGGGGTAAGAGGACTGAAAGTCTCTGATGTCCTTCGCCAAAGTGGACCTGTACATCGCTCTTGCCTGTCGAATGGACTCGGGATTCAGCACAAGCTCTTGTGGATCGTGGCCCAAGCTACTTGCCGTAGCCGCCACAATTCGAAGGGCTTGGCAGCTACTGACCCCAGTTCTGTCAAGGCTCCGACGAGATCAGGGGATAGGACGGACTTCGTGCCCGTGTCCTCAATCGCTTTGGTGGAGAAGCGACCCGGCGTCGGAAGAAGAAGTCGATGTGTTGGCAGCGTTGGGTGGACTTGATGACTCAGACGTTGACGACTCCAGCTCCACCATCTCTTCTCCTTTGGCGTCTGTTGACGGCTACGTGAGAGAGAGCTTTCACGTCGGCAAACCGATTCTTTCAGCTTCTTGTCCAGACCAGCCATCGAACCCCGCCTCCCCTTCTCCCGCTGGGCAAGAAGGAATTCCTTGTCTTCAGGAATGGTCCATCAGAGTGAGGGCGTCGGAGTGGACGATGTCCAAAAGGTCTGGGAGACTTTCTTGGAAGGTCTTCTGTTTTTCGGCAGGCGTGACTCCAGAGTTATTCTTGCTTTTGCTCAGGATCTTCCACTCGTCGAAAAGTCCAGTAATCTTCCTCCTCACGCTAGTTTCTGCGATGGTGGGGATCCTAGCTCGTGTCCAGAAGTCGAGGACCTCCTTTGCAGCCTCAGCTGCACTCTGCTGCACCGTCTTCTTCTCTTCCTTGTGTGCGTAGAAAAATCGTCGTAAAACGTCTCCACGGCTGGGAAGTTTTGCTCCTGTGATAGTAGGAACACTATGGCCAAGAAGCCAAACTTCAGTTTGCTTTCTCGTGGTCATGACCTGAGGGCGAAAAGAGGAAATGTTCAAGATCGATCCGCCCCTCTAAATATCAACCCATTAGCCTGAAACTTTGCACACGACAGTTTCTAAGTACAAGGCAGAATACCACAAAAGTACGTGAAAAAATATTGACTTTGACAAATTACCCCTATGCGCTATTGGCACCCTAATGAACAGGTGTTAGCGGAGCCTGAGGTTCAGCAGGAGGACCTGGCACTTCTCCAAAACATGGATTGGTAAGTAAGGTAAATCATGTGTGTGTGGGAATCACAATGAAGGTACTTTCGAGAAAATCCTATGGTTAGTTTTGAAGCTACAGTCAAACGTCATTACTCGGAAACCACATACTAGCATTAACTATAGCATAGAGTTGGAAAATATGCGGGCAGGAAGGCAAAAAGTGTGACAGCCAAGGGAGTGTTGACTGGTTTGTGATGCAGACTTCCATAGACTGCCATACAAGACAGTCTGCCTTGGTGTGTCTAACCAAGTCTGCCACAGTCTGGCCCAGTGGCGTAGCTAGGTATCTGTAAATGGTGGGGACACCAGGCAAGCGGAGCTTAGGGACATTCTGATGCCACATAGAAGGGTCTAAGGACATATTCTAAGATCAGATCAGTGATGGGTATTAGAACGTTGTAATGAAGGAGGGGGGGGGGGGCAATCCACCCCTCTCAACTTAAGTCACACACTAACGGCTCGGGGCTATGGAGGAGACGGGAAGGACTGCAAGGAAGACACTTAACTGCTGTGCACGGCTTTATTTCCCACACTACTACTACCCACTGTACAAAGTCACTTTCTCTCACACCAAGCACACAGGCCAATCCAGTGTCCACTCCCAACTGAGTCACTCTCACCACAGGGCATGCCCACTCCACAACTGAGTCACTGTCTTAAGGAGGGCGCCGCCCTTGACCAGCACACCCGTGTACACAGGCTCACCTCACACTCGTCGTCCCAACCCACACACTGGGTAGCTGCGCTGCACACTCTCACCCAGTCTTTCACCCGCTGTGTACTCTCGCTACACACCGTTTCTCAACACAACTGGCTCGCCCCAACACACTACCGGCGTGTATCACCCTACACGCACCACTCCGTTCCGTGTGCAAACTTTTCTCGAAAGGCACAGCTGTCTTGCTGCACCCATAAAGGATGCATGCATGTGGCATATCGCAAAAAAAAAAATATCAGAAACACCCAAAAATCTTCAAGTACTATATTTATCTCTTGTGTTTACGTACTTCTGAATCTGCGCGGGGAGAGGTAGCCTTCCTCTTGTTACGTCACCGAGCCGTGGCGCTTCGTCTGCAAACCTTGAGGAGTGTTTTGAGAACTCGGGGAATTTGCAGATTTTGATTGCGGATTATTTAAAAATGGCTGACTGGATGCAAAAAGTGACGACGTATTGTTGATATACTCGTTATTGGCTATAATTTGATTGCATTAAATCTGGAATGATGAAATGGTCTGGACGATTACTTTAAATTACGTGTTAAGGATGCAAAATTTGTTCCCCACCCGAAAACCCCGAATTCCCACAGGTCCCCAAACTTGTTTAGGGGAAGTGGGAGAGTATGGGCAAACACTAGAAATTTACCCCTTAAAGGCCCTCCTTTATAAGTTAGGGTAATAATAGTCTAGGGGCCAAAACTGAGAAGTGTCTTTAAAATTGACTTTCGTGGTACCCATGCGGTAACAGTTTCATAATGTACCATCTGAAAGGAAATTTTGTCTACTTTTCAAATCTGGCAATGAAAATTTCGAAATCGTGTAGCTTCATGGTGATTTTTTGGTTACCATGACAACCACATTACATATTTCAGACCAACATGTTTAGTCTAGTCCAGTGGACCCCACGTGCACCCCTTGGACAATCTAATGAGACCTACTTTTTTTGATGCACAAATATGTCTAGAAAACAAAAATCAATGTTAACACTGTCAACTAATGTCCCATGGGGTTCGTATGGCGGCCATCGTCGATCGCGAAATATTTGACTCGAAATTACCAAAATGTCCATAAAATCACAAATAATGTAGTTACAAATTTAATTTTGGTGCCCACGTGACAAGAATAACATGGCCTATTGTAATAAGAACTATTAATGCAGTAATTGGTACCAGTTTAGTCATGGGACGGCAAAAACCTAAAAAAGGGGAAAAAATTACTTCGGTTTCGCCGACAACTTTAAAACATAAATGACAAAAACTTCACTAATATACAACATACTGGTCAGTTTAACATATCAAAATCATCGTCTATTATTCCCCCATCACCATGACAACCACATTACACATTTTTACATTCATGTTCATATTTTAAAATATAAATAACATATAAAATATGAGTGACAAAAAGAAATGTTTATATTTCGGAGATAGACATGTATCATAATTATTTGTACAGATATATGAAATTTATTTTGCTTAGCAACGGTTGCTATCAATCAATCATTGGGGGCATACGCCGGGGGGCGCGTCGCCTCGCCCACCTACGACGCCACTCTCGGGGTTCACCACGCGCGACTTCCCATGCAGGCTCCTTTCCCATACCAAGCACCCTCTCGACAAGAAACATCAACTTGCCCAGCCACGAGCCTTGTGGGCGCCCCCTTGGCCTCCTCCACGCCGGATTGTCTCTTACAGATACAACCCGATGGGAAGGATCTGTTTCAGGGTAGCGTGCCACATACCCATATAGCCGAAGTTGGCGCTGACGGACTATGCAGGTAATAGGCCTCGATTCAGTCTCACGGTGCAATCGCTGATTTGACACGTAATCACCCCAGCGATACCCCATGATTCTGCGAAGACACTTATTACCAAAGGCATTGATTCGTCTCTTCAAGTCACTATTTAGTGTCCATGTCTCACGACCATAGAGTAAGACAGGGACCACAAGCGACTTGAAGATCCGGATCTTTGTCCTCCTGCACAGATACTGACAACGCCAAATACTACCGCTGAGCGAGTCCATAACACCGTGGGCTATGCCAATCCGCCGTAAGACTTCTTGACGTGACCCGCCGTCATTATGGACTGCGCTACCAAGGTATGTAAAACTTTCCAAGATCTCAATGTCCTCGCCACACGCATGAACAGACTGTACTGCTTCATCTAGTAAGTCTCCAAACACCTGGACCTTGGTCTTGAGCCAGGAGACCTCAAGTCCCAAAGGCTTTGCCTCCTCGTGCAGCGCCTCGAGAGCCATCACCAGGACCTCCAGCGTCTCAGCAAAGATTACTGCATCATCGGCAAAAACAAGATCAGTGATCTTGGTGTTGCCGAGGGATGCTCCACAATCACTTTGATCTACAACCTTGTCCAATACCCAGTCCATACAAGCGTTGAAAAGTGATGGGGCAAGGACGCACCCTTCCCTCACTCCTGTATTCACAGGAAAGAAGCTGGATACACCTGCCCCACACTTCACAGCACTCTCAGTCCCAGAATACAGACCAGTCATCAAACCAATAGTCCTTGCAGGAATCCCTCGAAGTCGCAGAAGATCCCAGAGTGACTCACGATGCACTGAGTCAAACGCCTTCTTGAGATCAACATAGGCTGCAAGCATGAATGGAACATTGACGTAGTTGGTGTGACAGAAACACAAATGAGAGAGAGAATTGAACTTAGATCTGAGACTTACAGTATGATCGGCAAGGGCAGAAGTAAGCAGCAGAAAAAGGGTGGTGGAGTGGGAGTACTTGTGAAGCAGGAAGCAGATATAGATGTAGAGGAGCTAGATGTAGGAGGGTGTGAAATGGGTGAGGATATTATGGCAGTACGTCTGGAATATAAGGTGCGAAAGGGAAGAGAAAGGATCTTGGTGATAGTGTGTTACATGACAGTGGAAGGAACAGGAGCGAGAGCCGAGAATGAAAGGAAGTATAGAATTGTGCAAAGGGTTGTAGAACAGAATAAAAGTGAAAATGTGATTGTGATGGGAGACATGAATGGTCACATTGGTGTGTTAGGAGAGGAAGTACATGGAAATGGCCAATTGCTGCTTGACTTTGCAGAGGAGAATGAATTATAAATTTTGAATGTGACCCTGGCTGAAGGAAGAGTGACCTGGAGTGGAAGGGAGAATGAATCTGCCATTGACTTTATGTTAGTGAACCGGAAGGCTAGAGAACAGGTGAGAAGTATGTGGGTGGATGAGGAAAGGACAATCGACGTAGCGAGTGACCATAACGTCATGGTAATGGAGTATGAGTGTTTGAAGGAAAAAAGAGTGAACATGAAAGAGGAGAGGAATGGACGTTGGAAACTTAGAGATGCAGACTGGGATTATTTCAGAGAAGTGGTGAGTAATGAGGACTGGAAGCTGGGAGAGAATGGTTTCAGGGCCTTATCATCTCGGTGGCCACGGGCCAACGCGGCGATTTATTTAGTTAACGCTAATTTATGCATGGTTCTACTGTATGTATCAGAAAACGAAATCTATCCATGGAAAGCTAATAAAATTCTGCTTCTATTGATATCACCCATCTTATAAGCTGTCCACAAAAGTGTTAATACACTGTTTTAGTGAATG
>JACEEZ010020124.1:0-2500 GCA_016584305.1 Chionoecetes opilio
AATGTACCTGAAAAAATGGTATTCTGAAAAAAATAGTACTCTTTCCGGAAAAAAATGGACAGGAAAAAGGTGCAGAAATAAGGCTTACAACTGCACCCTTCGCTATTTTAGAACAGGGAATGCATACGCCTAAAATAGATTGGGGATTGGAAGGTAAAATCTGGTCGTGATTGGAGGGCTGGCTTGATGCGGGCTGTCAGATGTCGTTTTAGTATTCCCGACGACACACCTTCTCCCCTCTACTCGATAATTGCTTTGTTCCGTTTCAATAGCACTGATGACGACTAATTGGGATAGGGTATTTTATCCTCTTCCTCTGGTTACCAAGTCCCTCTAACTGCAACCTCCCTACACTACTACGATGATGAGGGGGAGATATAAGTGTTGTGTTATTATCTCCCTCCCTTTAAATCTCTCCCTCCCTTTAAAGCTCTCCCTCCCCCTTTCCTATATTTGAAACTTTGATTTTTTTATCTTTTTTTTTTTTTGGAGGGGATATTTGAAACTTTGATTTTTTAAGGTTTTTTTTTTGGAGGGGATATTTGAAACTTTGATTTTTTAAGCTTTGATTTTTTTGGAGGGGATATTTGAAACTTTGGTTTTTTAAGCTTACATTTTTTTTTTGGAGGGGATATTTGAAACTGATTTTTTAAGCTTTGAATTTTTTGGAGGGGATATTTGAAACTTTGATTTTTTAAGCTTTGATTCTTTTTGGAGGGGATATTTGCAACTGATTTTTTAAGCTATATTTTTTTTTAGGGGATATTTGAAACTTAGATTCTTTAAGCTTACATATTTTTTTTGGAGGGGATATTTGAAACTTTGATTTTTTAAGCTTACATATTTTTTGGGGAGGGGATATTTGAAACTTTTATTTTTTAAGCTTATATATTTTTTTTGTAGGGGATATTTGAAACTTTGATTTTTTAAGCGTACATATTTTTTGGGGAGGGGATATTTGAAACTTTTATTTTTTAAGCTTATATATTTTTTGTAGGGGATATTTGAAACTGATTTTTTAAGCTTACATATTTTTTTTGGAGGGGATATTTGAAACTATTACTACTTCTACTTCTATTACTACTATTACTACTTCTTCTTCTACTACATTATGAATACAACTGAAGCCCACGTGTATCCTTCGCTACGATGATTATACTTTTTAATACGTCATTTAGATGCTAACTACAACTTCCTAGTAGTATAAAATCATCTTATACAATTAACAAACTATCACCTTTTTTCTATATTCATCCAGGTAAAATACTTATCCCCTTGAGACCCAGAACGTAATTTCCATTGTAATTTGCCTACCATAAGACGATTTTTAGTGAATATAAGCAATATTTTATAGATATGACCTGTTTAGTATCCTTGTCCACTGACTAATTTGGTATATTCAGTGACTTTTCGTAATTTTATGGCTCGACAACAGACGATTTTTGTATAGCAAAGGAAAGATCTGGGCGTGAAGGGGTTAATATATACATAAATCAAATAAAATACTTATACAAACATATCAAAACAGTGACGACATTTTTTACATCATTAAACACTATAGTCATCGAGGTAAAAGACTGAAATATACAAATACCAAAAACAGTCAACGAAATTTTTCACATCATTTCGTCTCGGGTATGTCATATATTTTCGGTTGTTGAGGGAATAGCGATGCGATGGCAGACTCCAGGGAGGGGCAGGGGGGAGGGGTAGGGGGCAAGGGGGGAAAATGGGGGGGTAAAATGAGGTGGTGGTGGAGGCGGCATCGCGAGGTTACGGGGAAGGGAAGTGCTCTGCTGATGGGTATTGGTAGAGGGACGTGGAGACTTGGAGCAGCAGTGCGGGCGTGTAGGGGGCGTGGGGGCGTGGAGGTGGGGGTAAGGGGGCAGGAGGGGTTATAGAAGAGGGGTAGGGGTGGTAGGTAGTTATAGAAGGGGTGAGAAGGGTGGTAGGTAGTCTTAGATGGGGTGAGGGAGGCCTGGGATGGGGTAGTGATACGAGACAGGGAGGGAAGGGTGATGGAAGGGAGGGCAAAAGAGGGAAAGATGAGTGGTTATGCAAGGAAATGGGGACGCAAGTGAGGTATATAAAGGGAAGGAAGAGTGGTGGAGGGATAGAAGGAGAGGTATATAAAAGGAAGGATAGAGTTATGAAGGGATAGAAGGAGAGGAGAAAGAGGTATATAAAAGGAGAGAGAGAGAGGAGAGAGAGAGAGAGAGAAAAGAGGAGAGGGGAGAGAGAGAGAGAGCGAGAGAGAGAAAAGGAGGAGAGAGAGAATGAGAGAGAGAGAGAGAGAGAAGGAAGGAAAAGAGTGATGAAAGATAGAAGGAGAGGAGAGAGGTATATAAAAGGAAGGGATCGAGTTGAAGGGATAGAAGGAGAGGAGAAAGAGGTATATAAAAGGAGACACAGAGAGAGAGAGAGAAGAGAGAGAGAGAGAGGAGAGAGAGAGAGAGGGGAGGGAGAGAGAGAGAGAGAGAGAGAGAAGAGAGAAAAGCGA
>JACEEZ010020124.1:12500-22500 GCA_016584305.1 Chionoecetes opilio
AACCTCTTGAGGCCCAGAACGTAATTTCCATTGTAATTTGGGCACCATTAGACGATTTTTAGCGAATATAAGCAATATTTTATAGATATGACCTGTTTAGTATCCTTGTCGACTAACTAATTTGGTATATTCAGTTACTTTTCGTAATTTTATGGCTCGACAACATACGATTTTTTATAGCAAAGGAAAGATTTGGGCGTGAAGGGGCTAATTGACTTACTTGTCTTTGTCACGTGATCAAATAATATTATGTCTCGTTTTTTTATGAGGGAGGAAAAATTTGGGATTTGTCACTTTTCAAATAGATATGATTTTGGTTAAATATGGATACTTATTTCACTTAATGTTTTTTATTAGAAAGAGAGAGAGAGAGAGAGAGAGAGAGAGAGGAGAGAGATGAGAGAGAGAGAGAGAGAGAGAGAGAGAGAGAGAGAGGAGAGAGAGAGAGAGGAGAGAGAGAGGAGAGAGAGAGAGAGAGAGAGAGAGAGAGAGTAAAAAAGGATAGACAGATAAAAATAGAGCAAAAGCATGAGAGTGAACGCCATCAGATACTCACGACACAGAAGAGAAGACAACAACAGAAGAGAAGAGACGAACAGACGAGAAAGACAAAAGAAGAAGACAGACAGAGAGAACAACGGGAGAAAAGAGAAGAAACGAGAAAGAAGAGCGAAGTAGAGATAGAGTACGGGTAATAATGAAACCACACATTAACACCAAAATCAATGCTAATAACCTCCTTTCCCTATATACTACGCCTACATAAACTCTTTTAAACAAAACAACAACAACAACAAAAACAACAACAACAAATACAACAACAAACAAAGCAGCAGAAAGTAGCAGAATTCTCGCGGTTTGCCACACTTTCACTCGTGGGCCGCGGCGGGAGCACTTTTAATGATCTTCAGCTGTAACCTTTGAATATCCCAATTATTACCAAGTTAGACAGTTTTTGTCCCGTGTGGCAAGGGAGGGGAGGGGAGGGGTTATGGTGGGAGTAGGAGGAGGGATGGGGTCGCTAATGGGTCTGATGCAGGAAGGAAGGAAGGAAGGAAGGAAGGAAGGAAGGAGGGAGGGAGGGAGGGAGGGAGGAGGAGGGAGGGAGGGGAAGGAAGGAAGGAAGGAGGAGGAGAGGGAGGGAGGGAGGGAGGGAGGGAGGGAGGGAGGGAGGGAGGAGGTAGGTAGGTAGGTAGGTAGGAAGAAGGAAGGAAGGAAGGAAGGAAGGAAGGAAGGAAGGAAAAAGCAAGGAAGGAATGAAAGGAGAAGAAGGAAGGAAGGAAGGAAGGAAGGAAGGAAGGATGAAAAGGAACGAAGAAGCAACAGCAACAAGGAAGAAGGAAGGAAAGATGTGAAGGGGAAGGGGGGAAGCAAGGAAAGGGAAGTTCAAGGAACGGAAGAATCCCCAAAGATATACAAAGGGAGACAAGTTTTGCATGGGAGGAAGGGGAAGGGGGGAAAGAAGGAAGGAAAAGGGAGGAGGAAGAAGGGTGAGGAGGAGAGGAAGGGGACGGAAGGGCTGAGCAGGAAGGAAGGAAGGAAGGAAGGAAGGAAGGAAGGAAGGAAGGAAGGAAGGAAGGAAGGAAGGAAGGAAGGAAGGAAGCAAGCAAGGAAGGAAGGAGAGAAGGAGAGGCATAAATACTCTAAAAGGAAGGAAGTTAATGAATTTTTGACAGTCCTGAGTAGCCTTTTAAAACGTCAAGTAAATTATGGAAGAAGATTAATGAATAAAAAGGCAAAAAATTCGAGGAAGGAGAGAAAAAAAAAAAAAGGAGAGAAAAGGTGAGATTTTAATGGACAGAATACTTGTTAAACACCTGATGATGATGATGATGATGATGATGATGATGCTGATGATGATGATGATGATACGATTCAAAACAAAACTATCTTTCTTATAATTGTCTTCATCATGTCAAATACAATCATTCCAGTATTGCTTTACACTCAAAATAAAAACAATCCTGGGTTTAGGCATAGTCTTTTGTATTAGTTTTTCTGGATGAAGAGAAGAGAATGATGAGAGGATAGGAGGGAGGGATAGGCGATAAGGAAGAGGAGATGGAGAGAGGGTAGAGGAGAGAGGAGAAGGGAGAAGTAAGAGGTATATTGGAGAGGAGAGAAGAGAAGAGAGGGGAGAGAGAGGGGAAAAGGAGTAAGAATGGAGGTGATGAGAGGGGAGAGAGAGGAATCGAGCGGGAATAGAGGAGAGGATGGAGGGGAAAAGAGAGGGAGGTATAGACTGGTTGGGAGAGGGGAGAGGGAATGAGGGGAAAGGGAGAGGGGAGAGGAGGGGACGCTCTTACACCTGTCACCGGGGCAACACAGCCTCCGCCAAGCACCATCAGAGAGAGAAAAGGAAGGGGGGGGGGGGGCTTTTTCCAAAGGCCCAAAGGGGATCTGTGCCGGTTTGGTTAAGGCAGATGGTGCCCCGGGAGGAAAAAGGGGGGGGAGGGGGGAGGAGGGGGGAAGGGGGGGAAAGGAGAAGAGGAGGAGGAGGAAGGGGGAGGGGGAGGAGGAGGAGGAGGGGGAGGGAGGAGGAAGAGGAAGGGGAAGGGGGAAAGGGGAAGAGGAAGAGGGGGAAAAGGAGGAGGAAGGAGGGGGGAAGGGAGGAGGGGGGAAGGGAGGGGAGGAGGAGGAGGGGGAAGGGGGAGGGGGGGAGGAGGAGGAGGGAAAAAGGGGGTTGTGCTTTTAAATGAGAAATTGGTAATGATAGTTAAAAGGAGAAACTGGGGATTTAATTTACTTTTATTAATCACTAATCATTTATAAAATCTTTTTATTTTTTATTATTTTTTTATTATTATAATGTATATAGCTATTATCAATTATTTTTTTGCTTTAATACTTAATTCATTCCCTCGTCTAAAATTTTAGGGGTTTTGGGGTTTTTTTCCCAATCCCCTTCGGGTGAGAATAAAATTATTATTTTTTAAATTTTTATTATTTTATTAAAAAAGGGAAATTTCGTGCTATGAAAAGAAACTTTTGGGGCCCAGTGGGATGTCCTGGGGTTCTTTTTTTTACCCCTTGGGACCGGGACCCGAGGGGGATAAGCCGTGGGGGAAAAGGGGGAATGAGAGAAAAGGAGAGAGAGAGGAGGGGAGAGAATGAGGGGAGAGAGGAGAAAAAAGGGAAAGGAGAGAAGAGAGAGAAAAGGAAAAGAGAGAGAGACAGAGAAGAGAGAGAGAGAGAGAGAGGGGAAGAGAGAGAGAGAAGAAGGGGAGAGAGAGAGAGAGAGGGGAGAAGAGGGGGCAAAGAAAGAGAGAGAAATCAATGGGACAATAAAACCCCTTTTTCACAACCCCCCTTTTTTTTATTCAAACTCCTGCAATAGCCTTTTCCAAAACCCCTTTTTTTCTATAGACTCAAGAGAACCAATCAAGAGCAAGACAAAAAACAGAGCACTTCCCTTTCCCCCGCTTTTGGGGGCTTTTTTAGCTACCATCAATGTTTTAAAATATTGGCCCTTTTCTAAAAATGGACTGGGTTTAAACCCAAACTTAAACCTGGCTTTAGACCAGACCCTTTAAGCTTTTAAAACCCTTTTTCCCCGGGGGTTTAGTCTCAGATTGGAATTGCAGACACTCACAACCTCTCCAACATCCAAAATTAAAGATTAAAATCCCCGGGCAAAAAAATTTAAAAACCGAAAAGTCGGGCTAAAAACCCCTGGTTAGTCTTAGGTTAGGCCCCTGGCCCCGGGTTTTTTAAAAAACGGGGCCCTTTTAAGCATCTGTTTCGGTTTTTAAAAAAAAACCCCAAAATTTTCGACAAAATTTTACGTTTATTATTTCAAATTTCCTTTTCTTTCATTTTTTTATTTTCAACAAACCCAAATCCCCCCCAAACTCGGGATTTTTTGACGCGCATTCCTTTAAAACCCGCCGACTTTTGGGCGGGTTGGGCGGCGGCTGAACACATGAACAAGTCTGGCGCATAAATTGGGCGGTTCACGGCGGTATAAACTGCTATTTATCGTCACGGAAGGATGGAGTTTTGGGGTTTATTTATGTGAATTTTCGTAACAGGCGGTTGAAATGACAAGTATTTCTTATTCTCTATAAAGACATCATGAAATAACATACTCAGATACTCACTTTTCATTCAGTATATCGTCAATCGTAAAAAAAACTGAAATAAAATAAAATTGAACGAAATAATATAGAAACAGAAAAAAAATTGTACTCCTTTCCCCGCCAGGGTTTTTTCCTTTTTCTTTTAAAAAATCGTTTGTTTTTTGAGCCATAAAAATTTCCCAAAATTTCCCGAATATACCACATTTGTTAGTGGAAAAGGGGTAATAAACAGGGGCATAAACTTTAAAAAGTTTTCTTTTATTCACTTAAAAAATTTGTTTTTGGTACCCAAATTAGTATGGGAAAATTTCGCTCTGGGGGGCCAAAGGGGGTTTAAAAAAAGTATTATTAATTTTACTTATATTCGTCCCCATCATAAAGGGAAAATTTCCTAAATCATTTTTTTTACTTTCGGGAAATCTTTTAAAAAAAAAAAATTCGCCCCTTTCTTTTTAATTTTTTTATATCAACGCATTGGTTTTTTTCCCTTTTTTATTTTAGGAAAACCCCTCACACCCCACCCACACACACACACACCACACCCTACACACACACACACAACACCAAACCCCAAAACACACCCCACAAAAGACATTGGGACTATACCAAGAGATGCGCCACAGGATAAAGGGGAAATTTATTTTGGGCCCCAAAAATTTTCCCAAAAAATTTCCCAAAAAAAGACTTAGGGAGTTTCTTTTTGAGGGTGACGAATTTTGTAAAAAAATATAACTACAAAAATATAACTATAAAAAATACTAAAATTAAAAAATACTAACTACAAAAAACCCCTAAATACAAAACTACAACTATAAAAAAATACTAACTATAAAAAACTTTCTAAAATATTAAAAACCCAAATAAAATTAAAAACTACTAACTATTAAAAATACTAAAATATAAAAAAATACAATACCCAAAAATACTAACTACAAAACTACTAACTACAAAACTACTAACTATAAAAACTACTAACTACAAAACTACTAACTACAAAACTACTAACTATAAAAACTACTAACTACAAAACTACTAACTACAAAACTACTAACTACAAAACTACTAACTATAAAAACTACTAATTATAAAAACTACTAACTACAAAACTACTAACTATAAAAACTACTAACTACAAAACTACTAACTATAAAACTACTAACTATAAAAACTACTAACTACAAAACTACTAACTATAAAAACTACTAACTACAAAACTACTAACTACAAAACTACTAACTATAAAAATCTACTAACTACAAAACTACTAACTATAAAATCTACTAACTACAAAACTACTAACTATAAAAACAAAAAAATACAAGTCTTCTTTATTTTTCATATCTATTCCCCCTATTTATATATATACTCATATCTGTTCTAACTCTGTATAAGTCGATAGTATTATGTACTAGTCTATTTTGAGTTAAATTTAAGTTTCCAATGCCATGTAATTACCTTATCAAAGAGAAAAGATAAATTCCAGACTAAAATAAATTGTTTCTTTAGTTTAACAAAGAAAAACTAGGAAATATATAAAAATGCGAGAAACTGCGGTTAATGAGAGAGAGAGAGAGAGAGAGGAGAGAGAGAGAGAACGAGAGGAGAGAGATGAGAGAGAGAGAGAGAGAAGGAGAGAGAGAGAGGATGAGAGAAGAGAGAGAGAGTAGAGAGAGAGAGAGAAGAGAGAGAGAGAGAGAGAGAGAGAGAGAGAGAGAGAGGTGTATCGCCCACACTGCTCTCCCAAAGACATTTACTGAGGGAACTGAAACGGAATCAACATCTAAACTTTGTCCACTAACGTAGGAGGAGGAGGAGGAGGAGGAGGAGGAGGAGGAGGAGGAGGAGGAGGAGGAGGGGAGGAGGAGGAGGGTAGGGACGATACATGGTTTTTTTATAATGATTCTCTCTCTCTCTCTCTCTCCTCTCTCTCTCTCTCTCTTCTCTCTCTCTCTCTTCTCCTCCTCCTCTCTCCTCTCTCTCCCTCTCTCCTCTCTCTCTCTCTCTCTCTCTCTTGATATGTATTTTTGGCATCATATTCTTTCCCTTCTTGCTTCTATTCCTTCCTTTATCCTGGTATCTCTTCTCTTTTATTCCTTTCTTTGTTCCATTATTTATTCCTCTAAGTTTTTCTTTCTCAGTCCTTTACTATATCCTCCCTTTCTTATTCTCACTTTTTTTGTAATTATTATCATTTTCTAACTTCCCACTAATCCTTCAGTTTCCCTCTATTCCCTTCTATTCTTCAGTTTCCCTCTATTCCCTTCTATCCTTCAGTTTCCCTCTATTCCCTTCTATCCTTCAGTTTCCCTCTATTCCCTTCTATCCTTCAGTTTCCCTCTATTTTACAGTCTTCTATCCTTCAGTTTACCTCATCGAAGTATTTAAAATCTTCAACGGATTTACGAACGTAGTCCCAGAAAATCTTTTCACGCTAGACCGGTCAAGCTCAACTAGAAACAACGGATTTAAAATAAGCAGGAAACGGTTTGTAACGAACGAAGCAAAGTACTTCTTCACAAACCGTGTTGTAAACGTATGGAATGGGCTGCCGTCAGACGTAGTAAACTCAAATACAATAGAATCATTTAAAAGTCGCCTCGATAAATATTTCATATCAAATCCCCGGTTGTCACTGTTTATCTCGGAATAATAAATTTATCTCGCGGGCCTCTGAAACTTACTCTCATTGCGTAAAATGATTGCGGAGTCGCGTCTACACAACCCCTCCCCACGTCTCAGACAGCCCCGAGTAAACGGTCACTACTACAACTTTTGACCTGTGACGGGCTGTGGTTCAGTAAGGGCCCTGTCAGTAGTGACCACCATCGGGATTTATATACCAGGGGTCACTGCTGCAGGGGGCATTGAAGTGCACGGCGTCCTACTTGGAAAGTGCACTACCGCAGTTGATTGAACGGAGCTGGGGCCTGATTGACTGCTGCCTCCCAAGAAAGGCCCAGGCAACGCTGCCGCACCACCCGTGAACTTCCACACTGAGCCTACACCAACACTACGTTAGACCTCATAAACACACACAGATAGCCCCGAGTTAACGGTTACCACTACTACTCTCGACCTGTGACGGGCTGTGGTTCAGTTAGGGTCCTGACAGTTAGTGACCACCATCGGGATTTAAGGTACCAGGGGTCACTGCTGCAGGAGGCATTGAAGTGTACGGCGTCCCTTTACATGGAAAGTACACAATCCGCAGTGGATTGAACGGAGCTGGGGCCTGATTGACTGCTGCCTCCCAAGAAAGCGCCAGGCAAGGCTGCCGCACCACCCTTGAACCTCCACACTGTGTTCACACCATTACAAAACACACATAACATGACCTATCTATCAAGCACTAAACCTACCCCCACAAACTAGTAGTAGTTAGCCATAGATTACAGCTTTCAACTTTCCTCACAAATTCCATGCAGTTTTTCTATATTGCATGGTATCACTTCTTTTCCGGCCAGCTTCGGCTGGAGGGATGGGTGGGTGAGGAGGAGCCTTCTACTTCCTATCCTTTCTCTCTTATTATCTAGTTAGTGTAGTGTAGTTAAAGCAAACAGTCTTGTAAGGACCTATCGGTCTGTTGCTGTTTGTGTTTCCTTTGTATTCCTTTGTATTCCCTTCTATCCTTCAGTTTCCCTCTATTTCCTTCTATCCTTCAGTTTCCCTCTATTCCCTTCTATCCTTCAGTTTCCCTCTATTTCCTTCTATCCTTCAGTTTCCCTCTATTCCCTTCTATCCTTCAGTTTCTCTCTATTCCCTTCTATCCTTCCATCTTTCCCCTCTCTCCCTTTCTCATTATTTCTCTCTTTTCTCAGTCTTCTTTCTCTTCTTCAGTCTCCATATAACCCATTACCATGCTATCTCCTATATCTATTATGTTATTACCTATTACCTCTCTCCACTACATCCATTTGTAGTCCTTTGTATTCCTTTGTATCCCTTCAATCCTTCCTTTCCTTTCCCTCTCTTCCTCTTTTCGCCACCACCTGTACCACACTGAC
This sequence comes from Chionoecetes opilio, assembly GCA_016584305.1. Lineage (NCBI taxonomy): Eukaryota > Metazoa > Arthropoda > Malacostraca > Decapoda > Majidae > Chionoecetes > Chionoecetes opilio. Next base: position 20,584 of record JACEEZ010020124.1, read on the forward strand.
CCCTCCCCTTCTCCCCTCTCCCCTCACCTCTCCCCTCTCCCCTCTCCCACCACCCGCGGGTCACCTCCTGTTCTGTCCAGTCTGTCCCCTTTAATACTCTTGGCCCTCGATTCTACCACCACCACCACCACCACCACCACCACCACCACCACCACCACCACCACCACCACCACCACCACCGCCACCACCACCACAATCACTACCACAATCACTACCACAATCACTACCACTATCACCACTACCATCACCACTACCACCACCACCATCTATCGAAAAAAATATTTTTCGGATTTCTGACTGCTCAAAAACATACCAAAATTGACGACGATCAGGTTTTTGTTATTTTGCCGCAAAACTATGAGTCGTAGAAGAAAACTTATTGAAGTAACAAAGGTTCATCTTGATGTGTTCTATGATGCAGTAATCGGCTTGTCAAAACCCCTCATGGTTGTCGAGACAATTGATATTTTGTATAAATGTACGAATATGCAATTTTCTCGGTTTTTTACCAATCAATATTTTTTTGCTTTACGCCAAATGATAGCCCTTGATCTACTTCATATTTACTTCTCTATTCATGTTGCACTTTTCTGCCATAGTTTGTTAGTTATTGAAAAAAACATGATTTAAAAAAAAAATAAAGGCGTACCCCTTGCAAAATTTGCAATATTTTTTGAGAAAAAAAATTTGCTTGAAAATGTGTTCCCAGAAGCTTTCGGGCATGCTTTACACGAATCTGTAGTTAGTTTTCAGTTACAATGATTAAAAGTCCCTATTTCAACTAATTCACAATGACATGATACTTCCAGATATTCCTTAAAAATCACAAATTAGACAAACTTATTACAAGACATAAAAATATGATAGGCATTGCTATATTAATCATCACTTCAATACAATGATCAGTATTAGTATTTTCAGTATTAGTAATATTATAATCAACCCCTATTTGAGCCACCCATGCGATTGTCAAAGGACTTACAAAAAACCTAGGAATACTATAGCAATCCTGTGGGATTTCTAATGCCCTCCCATTTATCTGCCTTTTAACAGAAACAAAACAGTCACCCTTCTACTCCCTCCAAAACATCAGCGTTGCCAACTAAAAACCGTCATCTCCCCATATGGCATTTTATGACGAAACACGCACACGCTTCCTTGCATCTTATTGGCAACGCTGTGAGGGCGGGAAGAGGGGTTGCACCATACGAGAGAGAGGGGACGAGAGAGGGGAAGAGAGAGGGGAAGAGAGAGGGGACGAGAGAGGGGAAGAGAGAGGGGAAGGGAGAGGGGAAGAGAGACCTACGTGCGTCACAGAGAGGGGAAAAGGACGCCCATTCCCCTATAGTGAGAGGGAGGGAGGGGAGAGGGGTGAGGGGATGATGCAAAGGTGTGGAATGAGAGGGAAACAGATCAAGGTATGTGGCTGAGGGTGAGGGAGAGTGAGGGGAAAGTAGGAATGAAGGTAAGGGGAGCGAGAAATTAGAAGAAAAAAATGAAAATGACTTGGTAGAGGAAAAGAGGAATGAAAATATAAATAAAAGAATGGAATGATAGATAAAATGAAATCAGATTATAAGTTGGGAGGAATGAGGCACGTGAAAAGATAAGAAAATAAAGGAATAAGGGAGAAAATAGATAAGAAAGGAAGGGGAAAGGAGAAGAAAGGAAAGGAAATGAGGAAAAGAATGTTGGAAAAAAGGAAAAACAGGTCAATGAAGTGTAGAAAAAGGAGGAAAATGGAGGAAAACAAAAGTGCCGGGGAAGAAAAATGGAAATAAATGCCGAGGAAGAAAAATGGAAATAAATGACAAGGAAGAAAGGTAGGAAGGAATGAAAAGGAAGAAAGGAAGGAAGGAAGGAAGGAAAAGGAAGAAAAAGAATGAAAAGAAAGAAAAGGAAGAGACGGAGGAAGGA
>JACEEZ010020124.1:37500-155000 GCA_016584305.1 Chionoecetes opilio
AATTATATATACTCTTAATAGGGATTATTAATTAAATAGGGTATTAATATCACAATTATATTTCACCCTGTTTCCTTATAAAAACATTTTACTCGTAATTATTAGGCCTAGAGTGAAAATACATAGAAGCAAAGTTGTTAAGCTTGATGTGTTCTATCCAATGCCATAAACAGAAGTCAATTATTTCTTGTAGATATTGAGATATTTAATGTTATGTCAGAAATACACCAATACAATTTTCTCACTTAATTGAAATTCAAATTCATTTTGCTATGGCTCATAATAAAGGCCTGTTTAACCTCTAGATTTACTCTATCCTAGACATTTCCTGTAAACCTCATAGTTTTCGAGTTATTTAAGAAAATATGATTTTTTACTGAAAATCTGAGGTGTTTTCACATAATTTATTATAGTACCTCTCAGGAGATTAACCTAACGTTACCTAACCAAACCTATATATATCTTAACATCTTAAGTTTCTCACGTAAGTCTTGTAATTGTACACACACACACACACACACACACACACACACACACACACACACACACACACACACACACACACACACACTAACACACACACACACACACACACACACACACACACCACACACACACACACACACACACTGTTCAAATTCCTTACCTAAACAGATCGGCACACGCAGCATCTTGGCCCACACACAAGAGGAGGAGGAGGAGGAGGAGGAGGAGGAGGAGGAGGAGGAGGAGGAGGAGGAGAGGAGGAGGAGGAGGAGGAGGAGGAGAGGAGAAGGAGAAGGAGAAGGAGAAGGAGAAGGAGAAGGAGAAGGAGAAGGAGAAGGAGAAGGAGAAGGAGAAGGAGAAGGAGAAGGAGAAGGAGGAGGAGGAGAAGGAGGAGGAGGATGCAAAGCGAAAAATAATATCCAGTATGTATATGACCACGCCCAAAATTGCTTGTGACCACGCCCAGTAACCACGCCCGCAGCACGCCCTCTGACCCCTTTAGCCACGCCCGCGTAACCTGTCCTCCGCCACAGCCACACACCCTCGCACACCTCAGGCCACACTACGCACGGGACAGAAGGCGAGAGACCGTCTACAATACTAGGGTGCGGGAGGTATAGTTGCAGGGTAATTGAGTAGTTAGGGGCGTGGCGGGGCGAGGCAGGGGGCGGGGGCAGGGCGAGGGGAGGGAGAGAATACCACTATAGCATTGATCATTAATGTGCGGGAGGAACAAATTCACACGTTAATTCCCTCCTCGGGGCCTATTTATACCGCTGCCAATCCTTTTAGCGAGACGAGCTCCGCAGGTTTTCCTAATCGATGCTCGGCTGCTTTTTCCTGCCCACAACAATGCCTGTCCCCACCGCCACGCCAACCCCGCATTCACGCCTCTTTTCCCGCGCCAGATTTATGCCGGGGAGTAATCTGGCCGCAGGTGTGGACGCTGGCCGGGCTAAAGAGGAAGGTGAGCAAGATTTATGACACGTCGAGCCCCTGGAGCGCCCGATGGTGGACACAGCCTTTTGTATTGCCGGTAACAGGGGCGCGCTTCACCCCTTCTACTGCCCCTCACCTCCCCCTCCTGTCCTTCCTGTCCCTCTCCTGCCCTTCCCCCCTTCCCCCCTTCCTGCCCCCTTCCTGCCCCCTTCCTCACCCCCTCCTGCCCTTCCCCCCTTCCTCCTCGTGTGTAATGCCTCTGCCATTTAGGGAAGATTACGGGACGCTCTGTGGCAACATGACATCCTCAATTCATTACTCTGATTAGTTTTACGACGATGGAAACCACACGACACCCCCCCCCCTCTACCCCCCCCCTCTACCCCCACCCCTCTACCCCACCCCCCCCCCCCCCTCCCTCACCCTCCACACCCTGACACGTGGCTGTAGTGGTGGTGGTGACAATGGTGATGATAAAGGTGTTGGGTGTGGTGACGGTAAAGGGAAGGATGGTGGTGGTGTTGGTGGTGGTGGTGATAAAGGTGTTAGGTGTGGTGACGGTGAAGGGAAGGATGGTATTGGTGGTGGTGTTGGGTGTGATGACGGTGTAGATGGTGAGATGGTGGTGGTGTTGGTGGTGGTGGTGATAAAGGTGTTGGGTGTGGTGACGGTGTAGGGAAGGATGGTGGTGGTGGTGTTGGTGATATAAGGTCAGGTGGTTGTTTTTTATTCTGTCAAACTGTAATAGATGTAAATAAAATATAAAATAAAATATATATATATATAAAAAAATTAAAGAATAATAAAATTAAAAAAAAAAGGTCAGGGTGGTGGTGGTGTAAGGTCAGCACTCAACACCCTGGGTCCACGCGGGGTCACGAAGGTCATGCGGTGAGGTCAGCGGCCACCACCACCAACCACTATACCTGCCTGATAGGGACCACCCCTCCCCCACCCCCATCCCTCCTTCCCTCCCCGGCCACGCCCTACGTACTCCAAGCTTGATATCACACCGCTTACCTCTCCTCTGCCCCGCCCTGCCCCGCCCCGCCCCGCCCCGCACGCCCCGCCCCGCCCCATTGAACCCCATACATCTTGCCCCGCTCCGCATCACCTATTTTTTTTTTTTTTTTTTTTTTTTACGTTGTAGCCTATAGCGCCTGTAGGCTTATGTAGAGTCGTGATGTTGGTCGATACATAGTACCTTCACCCATTTCTATACCGAATACAACACTAACACATCCAAAATACATCCTATACACAAAAATACACCATAGTCGCGGCCTAAAAGCAGACCATGTATAACTATAATGAACACGATAAAGGTTCGATCAAGTTACCGAAGTTACTCAACCACAACGGCGCACTTCTTATACCGACCGACCGCTGCGATGAAACTGTTGTAATTATCATCCTTGCTAATTACTGAGAGAGAGAGAGAGAGAGAGAGAGAGAGAGAGAGAGAGAGAGAGAGAGAGAGAGAGAGAGAGAGAGAGAGAGAGAGAGAGAGAGAGAGAGAGAGAGAGAGAGAGAGAGAGAGAGAGAGATTCACCAACCCACTTAAGCATCACAACGAAGCTTCCTATAACAAAAGTAACACCAACCACCAAACCACTGCAGCAAAATATCATAATTAACCTATTAATGAACCATAAAAAACACAGAATTACTACACTTATCAATACACAAAGACATCCCTGCAGATTTTAAAAATAATAAAAAAAAAATATTATAACTGAATTACAAAAAAAATGGAAAATGTCTTATAAATATCAAGAAAACTCATGCAAAGCCAAATTATGTGTTTTTAACCCCTTCAAGGCCATATCTTTCCTTTGCTATAAAAAATTGTGTGTTGTCGAGCCATATAATTACGAAAAGTAACTGAATATACCAAATTAGTTAGTCGACAAGGATACTAAACAGGTCATATCTATAAAATACTGCTTATAGTCACTAAAAATCGTTTAATGGTAGTCAAATTACAATGGAAATTACGTTCTGGGTCTCAAGGGGTTAAAACATTCCTCGCACTACATTATCGTTGTTATATTAATTAAAACAAACTACTTAGTCTGGGAAAGAAAGTTCCTCCGGGGGAATGTCTTGAGGATGCTTAATTAAACACCGCGTCGCTCTCGTCTCCTGCCCGGCAACACGATAACGCGGAAAGCGACGCACTCAACCACCCTCTCCCTTCACCATCAAAATGTCCGGGAAAGAATGTAGGTATAGGTATGTAGGTAGTATGTAGGTAGGTATGTAAGTATTAACCCCTTGAGACCCAGAACGTAATTTTCTTTGTAATTTGGGTACCAGTAGACGATTTTTAGTGAATATAAGCAATGTTTTATAGATATGACCTGTTTAGTAGCCTTGTCCACTAACTAATTTGGTATATTCAGTTACTTTTTCGTAATGTTATGGCTCGACAACATACATTTTTTGTTAATAGTAAAGGAAGATCTGGGCGTGAAGGGGTTAATAGTTTTGCAATGAACACTAAACGTAACATCTTATAATAAACGGTAGATTTAATTGGTTATCCTGAATTACGAAACTGACGATAAGTACGAAAACAGACTAAGACAAATTTTTAAAAACCGGTAATATGTGTGTTTGTGTGTGTATGTATAGTCTATTTTTTTTAACATGGCAAAAAATCCATTCTATCTTAAGGTCTCATGCTTAAAATGATGCCTATGTTTACCTGATAATAGGGTTAACTTTGATAAAATACAGCTGCCATTTAGAAGAAGCGTAGTATTCCCTTCTCCTGGCATCAAATATCAGTCAGTAAGCAGCAAGGAGTCAGGATTTTTTGCCTTGTTAAAAAAAATAGACTATAGCTACCACCGCACCTAAACTATGCAGAATATTACCAATACATAATATTTCCTACCACATGATAATACACATAAGCAAAATATACTAATAAAAAAATCATCTGACTTTACCCGACACCGCAAACTGCATTAGCCCCTTCACGCCCAGATCTTTCCTTTGCTATATAAAATCGTATGTTGTTAGCCATAAAAATACGAAAAGTAACTTAATATACCAAATTAGCCAGTGGACAAAGATACTAAACAGGTCATATCTATAAAAACATTCTTGTATTCACTAAAAATTGTCTAATGGTAAGCAAATTACAATGGAAATTACGTTCTGGGTCTCAAGGGGTTAAGAATCTGCAACTATGTGGTTTAGTTCACTGCCTTCACACCTCCCGCGCCTCCTCTCCCTCCGTGCCTCCTCGCCTCCCTCCGCCAGTCGCGATGCTGCCTACGTCCCTCCGCCCGGCAAAGCTGTGCCCATACTCTAACGCCTCAATTATTATTATGTGTAGGAAGAATAAGGCGTGAAGTTGAACTATACATGCATAAACGGGAATAAGCGCTCTGTTATGTTTACTCATCAACAATAGTATAAGTTCTGATTGTCATAAACGAAAATTAAAATCTTCCATACTCTAACGCCTTAATATAAATGTGTAGGAAGAATAAGGCGTGAAATTGAAATATACATGCATAAACGGGATTAACGCTCTGTTATGTTTACTCATCAACAATAGTATAAGTTCTGATTGTCATAAATGAAAATTAAAATCTTTGGAAAAAGGAATATTCTACCTCACAACGAATTTCAGTATGCATCTGTTACGTCAACTCACCCGCGCGTAGTAACAGAATGACTCCCAACGTAAGGAAAATTTATTCATAAAGCAATTACGAGGCTATTAAACTGACAGAATCCAATCCGCTTTCCGACAAGATTTTACGAAATTGCGCTATTAAATGGAATGGCAAACCATCTTTTTCTTTCTAAAAGGGGAGTAGTTGGAAGCAATGCCCTTGAAATGCAATACTGAAGGCGTAGAGAGGGCCGCTAACCTATCATCCCAGCTCCTTTCCAAATCACGTATAAATCCTTCCTTCCTTATATCCTACATGACTTCCTTACACACATATATAGCGTAGGAGAGCCAGCATTCCTACGTGATCCTAGTAGCCTGAATAACTAGAAAAATATGATTCTAGAACAGTGAAAACTATAGAAATGTGATAACCTATTTGCGTGGACATTATTCTAGCCTATCATAATATATTTCGTATGTATAGATTTCTTTTATCTGTTTGATCTATTATATCAATCTATTTCTCTAGTATGTATTCATTTTGAAATTCATTATTTAGAGAACATATTATATTTATGTTACAACATGTAAAGTGCAGGCTTAATACTACATCTTAATAAACGGTATTAATGTATCCTGAATACGAAACTGACATAGTACGAAACAACTAAGACAATTTAAAAACCGGTAATGTGTGTGTAGACGTATTAACTAAGTCGCCGACAACTTTTTTTTCTGTTTACAGACATGTGGTGGCTTTAATACTTATGTTTCTACATCCATGATTTCAAGAAAGTTAGAAGGGGCTATCTGGAGAGTCTGTGTCATTTTGTGTCTTCATCTGTGTCATATTAGGGCTATAAATGAACAAATGACAAAAATATCTACAAAGTGGCTATCAACAGTAGAGTCGCCATCTAGTGTTTATTTACTGAGTGTCGTACCGCTGTCGTCGTCACCCGAAAAAAAAACGCGTAGCGAAATTTAAAACCGTCTATACTTGCAGATACAAAGCATAAAACAACGCTGAAACAGAGTAGATTATACAGTCATGATATAAACTACTGTGTATCATCTTCAGTGGCACATAAAAATCAGTAGTGATTCTATAATTCGTAATATTTGGCGCCTGGCGACATCACTGCAGGTGGCGACTTTACTGCTATCTACGGTACCACCGCACCTAAACTATGCAGAATATTACCAATACAGTAATGTTTCCTACCACATGATAATACACATAAGCAAGATATACTAATAAAAAAATCATCTGACTTTACCTGACACCGCAAACTGCATTAGCCCCTTCAAGCCCAGATCTTTCCTTTGCTATATAAAATCGTATGTTGTTAGCCATAAAAATACGAAAAGTAACTTAATATACCAAATTAGCTACCGTAGATAACAGTGAAGTCGCCATCTGCACTGGTCCTGCAGTGATGTCGCCAGGCGCCATATATTACGAATTATAGCATTACTACTGATTTTTATGTGCCACTGAAGATAATACACAGTAGTTTATATCATGACTGTATAATCTACTCTGTTTCAGCGTTGTTTTATGCTTTGTATCTGCAAGTATAGACGGTTTCAAATTTCACTACGCGTTTTCTTCTTCGGGCGACGACGACAGCGGTACGACACTCAGTAAATAAACACTAGATGGCGACTCTACTGTTGTTAGCCACTTTGTAGATATTTTTGTCATTTGTTCATTTATAGCCCTAATATGACACAGATGAAGACACAAAATGACACAGACTCTTCAGATAGCCCCTTCTAACTTTCCTGAAATCATGGATGTAGAAATGTAAGTATTAACGCCACCACACGTCTGTAAACAGAAAAAAAAGTTGTCCTGGCGACTTTACTGTTATCTACGGTAGTGGACAAAGATACTAAACAAGTCATATCTATAAAAACATTGCTTATATTCACTAAAAATCGTCTAATGGTAAGCAAATTACAATGGAAATTACGTTCTGGGTCTCAAGGGGTTAAGAATCTGCAAATATGTGGTTTAGTTCACTGCCTTCACACCTCCCGCGCCTCCTCTCCCTCCGTGCCTCCTCGCCTCCATCCGCCAGCCGCGATGCTGCCTACGTCCCTCCGCCCGGCAAAGCTGTGCCCATACTCTTAAAGTAATCGTCCAGACCCATTTTTTTTTTGCCGAATTATGTTGAATGTACATTCAAAACACCTAATCCACCAAAAATAATTTATTTCCAGGCCTTATTTCCGTAAAAACACGACTTGTGTAAAAAGCGCGCGAAAAAAAAAATCTTCACTCCAACAGGGCTACGACTGTTATTGATGACGTCAGAACAGGGACGCCCGCAGACACTCTGTCTGACACCTGTCGGCAAATGTTATGATGAGCGATTGTACTTCGGTGTCAGACAGTGAATCTGTCGCTGTGACAGATTTAGAGTACGATGCTCAATCTGACACCGAAAGAAATGACGCTAGTCGCGTATACTATGAGGAAAACGAACCTCAGATTGTCATGGGATCCTATATGTTTGAGCCCGAGTACGAGGTGGATTAACAGGTGTTAGCAGAGCCTGAGGTTCAGCAGGAGGACCTGGCACTTCTCCAAAACATGGATTGGTAAATAAGGTTATACCATGTGTGTGTGGGAATCACAATGAAGGTACTTTCGAGAAAATCCTATGGTTAGTTTTGGAGCTACAGTCAAACGTCATTACTCGGAAACCACATACTAGCATTAAGTACAGCATAGAGTTGGAAAATATGCGGGGGAAGGCAGAAAGTGTGACAGCCACACCACCACAGGGTCTCTCACCACAGGGCACGCCCACTCCACAACTGGTTTACTTGGTTTACTTGGTCTTGTTAAGAGGCAAAGTCTCACAGTCGTGGTGGTCCACCGCTGCTGCTAGTCCTGGCGTCCCTGTCTAACAGGGCCACCTGGTCTGGTATGGTGTTGGCCTAAGTCACTGTCTTACGGGGGGGCCGCCGCCCTTGTCCAGCACACCCGTGTACACAGGCTCACCTCACTCGTCGTCCCCAACCTACACACTGGGTAGGCGACTAGTCATGCTGCACATTCTCGCTGGTCTTTCACCCGCTGTGTACACTACACACCGTTCCTCAACACAACTGCTCGCCCCAACACACTATAGGCGTGTATCACCCTACACACGCCACTCCTTTCCGTGTGCAAACTTTTCTCGTAAGGCACAGCTGTCTTGCTGCACCCATAAAGGATGCATGCATGTGGCATATAGCAAATAAAAATCTATCAGAAACACCCACATATCTTCAAGTACTATATTTATCTCTGTGTTTACGTGCCTCTGATCAAGCGCGGGAAGATGAGCCTCCCTGATGCTACGTCACCGAGCCTGAGCATGAGCTTCTGCAAACCTTGAGTGTGTTTTGAAAACTCGGGGAATTTGCAGATTTTGATTGCGGATTATTTAAAAACGGCTGACTGGATACAAAAAGTGACGACGTATTGTTGATATACTCGTTAATGGCTATGATTTGATTGCATTAAATCAGGAATGATGAAATGGTCTGGACGATTACTTTAACGCCTCAATTATTATTATGTGTAGGAAGAATAAGGCGTGAAGTTGAACTATACATGCATAAACGGGAATAAACGCTCTGTTATGTTTACTCATCAACAATAGTATAAGTTCTGATTGTCATAAACGAAAATTAAAATCTTCCATACTCTAACGCCTCAATATAAATGTGTAGGAAGAATAAGGCGTGAAATTGAAATATACATGCATAAACGGGATTAACGCTCTGTTATGTTTACTCATCAACAATAGTATAAGTTCTGATTGTCATAAATGAAAATTAAAATCTTTGGAAAAAGGAATATTCTACCTCACAACGAATTTCAGTATGCATCTGTTACGTCAACTCACCCGCGCGTAGTAACAGAATGACTCCCAACGTAAGGAAAATTTATTCATAAAGCAATTACGAGGCTATTAAACTGACAGAATCCAATCCGCTTTCCGACAAGATTTTACGAAATTGCGCTATTAAATGGAATGGCAAACCATCTTTTTCTTTCTAAAAGGGGAGTAGTTGGAAGCAATGCCCTTGAAATGCAATACTGAAGGCGTAGAGAGGGCCGCTAACCTATCATCCCAGCTCCTTTCCAAATCACGTATAAATCCTTCCTTCCTTATATCCTACATGACTTCCTTACACACATATATAGCGTAGGAGAGCCAGCATTCCTACGTGATCCTAGTAGCCTGAATAACTAGAAAAATATGATTCTAGAACAGTGAAAACTATAGAAATATGATAACCTATTTGCGTGGACATTATTCTAGCCTATCATAATATATTTCGTATGTATAGATTTCTTTTTATCTGTTTGATCTATTATATCAATCTATTTCTCTATGTATGTATTCATTTTGAAATTCATTTATTTAGAGAACATATTATATTTGATTGCTGTGGCCTATAACTTTAAATTGTTAAGTCTAGCATAACAGAAAAGTATGCGAAAAGTATGTTTTAAAAAGTATCAAAACTTAGCATAAAAATAACTATAATACATTAGTGTACATTAGGTATATTTTACATAACTCATCTATCTTCCTTTTCACTTACTCGATAAATCTACAAACACCATCATAAGAACATAAGAAAATAAGGAGGCTACAAGAGACCGCGAGACCTACACGTGGTAGTTCCTGTTACTTAACACTACCTACATCCATCTTTCATCCCCATCCATGAATTTATCTAGCCTCCTTTTAAAGCTCTCTAATGACTCCGCACTAACTACCTGTGTACTGAGTCCATTCATCGCATCGCATTCAGGAAAACTATAATACCTATTAAAATAAACCTCCCTTTAATAATAAACCGTAAACCAGACTACCTATAATTATACACCGCAGATTCACCAGTCCTCCGCCTATCTATCTATCCCTTTAACAATCCACCCTCCTCCCCTTCCTTCCCAAGCTCCAACCCACCCTCCCACCCCAGTCACCAGCACATCACCACCCTCCTCCCCTTCCTACCCAAGCACCAACCCACCCTTTCCAGCCACCAAGCACATCCTCACCGCCCTCCTCCCCTTCCTTCCCAAGCACCAACCCACCCTCCCACCAGCACATCACCGCCCTCCTCCCCTTCCTTCCCAAGCACCAACCCACCCTCTCCAGCCACCAAGCACATCATCACCGCCCTTCTCTTCCTTCCCAAGCACCAACCCGCCCTCTCCAGTCACCAGCACATCACCACCCTCCTCCCCTTCCTACCCAAGCACCAACCCGCCCTCCCACCCCAGTCACCAGCACATCACCACCCTCCTCCCCTTCCTACCCAAGCACCAACCCGCCCTCTCCAGTCACCAAGCACATCACCACCCTCCTCCCCTTCCTTCCCAAGCACCAACCCGCCCTCCCACCCCAGTCACCAGCACATCACCACCCACATCACCACCCTCCTCCCCTTCCTTCCCAAGCACCAACAGCCCTCCCACCCAGTCACCAGCACATCACCACCCTCCTCCCCTTCCTACCCAAGCACCAACCCGCCCTCCCCACCCCAGTCACCAGCACATCACCACCCTTCTCCCCTTCCTTCCCAAGCACTAACCCGCCCTCTCCAGTCACCAGCACATCACCACCCTCCTCCCCTTCCTTCCCAAGCACCAACCCACCCTCCCACCCCAGCCACCAGCACATCACCGCCCTCCTCCCCTTCCTACCCAAGCACCAACCCACCCTCCCACTCGTCACCAGCACATCACGTTACCTACTGTAGTGCTTGATTGGTGAAAGCAGGAAATTATCAAGAGCTTCAATGTAATGATTACTACAAATGTTGTTTTATGAATGTGAGGAGTAACATAAAAGTGACGGTAATAATGTAATATACGTGGTAATAAAAAAGTGTTGTGGCGGGCGGTACCTCTTGTCGTCTGTCAGCGCTCACCTCACCTCCAAACACATACACACACATACACACAGACACACACCAAATTGACCATCATTTACCTACATTTAAGCGACGCAACAGACATCCTACACCACCCATGTCCCTTGAATGTAACACTACAACACCCTTGAGGGCTATTTGACGCGGTATCTGTGAGGTAATATATTATTATGTGCATAAATCATCGTGGAGATTGAGAGACGCGCGGAGTAAACTACTTCCTCACGCGCGGAACACAAAAGAGTCGGCATGATCTAATAACACGCAAGGAAGCGGAGATGGAAGGTAGAAACATTGCTCAATTATCATATATATCATACATTCACACATTCTATACCACCTCAAAAACACGCCAATGACTCTTAACACTCACATTACCGCCTTGCTGATTGATGCAGACGCCACGGGGCTTGGAAATATCACAGAAATAAAGAGCAAAAATATGCAGCTGCGATCTCTTAGGCCCGCAGGCGAGGAGAGACGGAAGGAAGAGCAGCGCGGGTTGATCTGGGGCACTGGGTTGCTATTGGCTAGTTACTCTGACGCTAACAAATCACTTAGCACCATTTAGACACGTGGTCATCCACCTGTCATCTCATTGGTGAACACAGACGTCATCATCTACCTGTCAGCGTCAATGTTGTCGATGTAGGATAACCTTGAGAAGTTTATTGTTTCCATCAGTTTCCATGCATTGTCAAGCAAAATAAATAACTTGTTAGATTTATCTCTCTATTAAAACGAGTTCCTTTCTTTTTTCTTTCACTGGTATACACTGTTTGGAGATTAGTACATGCGTTATCAATAGTATTAGTTGTGAAAATAGTAGCTGTAAGACTAGTAATGGAAGGAAAATGTAATGCTCTAGAATTCTAACTCTCCCCCCTGCCCTTACCTCTCTCCCCTTCTCTCCCCGCCTCTTCCTCCCCTACCTCCTCTCTCCTCCACCTCAAGCCCCCCTCCCTCCTTCCCTCCTTACCTTCCCTCCTGCTCGCTTCCCTCCTTCCTTCCTCCTTCCCTCCTACCTTCCTCCTTCCTACCTCCTCCTTCCCCCATCTCAAAACCCCCCTCCCTCCTTCCTTCCTCCTTCCCTCCTACCTCCTTCCCTCCTACCTCCCTCCTTCCTACCTCCTCCTTCCCCCACCTCAAACCCCCCTCCCTCCCTACCTTCCCTCATATAGTCTTATCCTTCCCTGCTCGCTTCTCTCCTTCCTTCTTCCTTCCCTCCTTCCCTCCTTACCTTCCCTCCTGCTCGCTTCCCTCCTTCCTTCCTCCTTCCTCCTACCTCCCTCCTTCCTACCTCCTCCTTCCTCCACCTCAAACCCCCCTCCCTCCCTACCTTCCCTCCTACTCGCTTCCCTCCCTCCTTCCTCTCTTCACTGTCGCGTGCCGCAGAACAGGAATAATTGTCCCTATAACTAACGTCCTATAACCTTCTATGTTGTTTTCCCGCAGCGAAAATATCAACACCATTAACAATAACAATAATAATAATATAATGATGATAATAATAATGTTAATAATGCTAACATATCCTAGAACATAAGAATACCAGATTTCGTATCAATTAAAGATAAGAAATATATATTATGTGATTTATTGTCGTATTAAATTAGCAAGTAACGATGAAAATAACAGGAAAAATCATGCAAGTCGTGATTGAAACCTGTTATTTAACCCCTTCACACCCACATCTTTCCTTTGCTATATGAAATCGTGTGTTATTAGCCATACAACTACGAAGAGTAACTAAATAAACCAAATTAGCTAGTGGACAAGGATACTAAACAGGTCATATGTATATAATATTGTGTATAGTCATTGAAATCGTCGAATAGTGGTTATATTACAATGAAAATTACGTTACGGGCCTCTAGGGGTTAATGTTGTGTTTTCTTTCTTTATAATCTGAGATGTTATTTTTAGAGCCTCACACCTGCTGCTGAAGGTCTAGTTTTGCAGCGTTCAAGGGCAAGGTTAAGGATGCAAGGGTGTGGTCAGCTTCATCCGAGAACCCCACCCATCCCCCCCCATCCCCCCTTCCCCACATCCCCCCTTCATCGGGAAACCCATTATCTCCACCCAACCACCCACTTCTACAGTCTCGTCTATACACGCCTACACACCCACACGCCCACACCTGGTTAAATCACCTACGTGTGCACGTGTGTTGGACCAAGGTGGTGGTGAGGGTGTGGGGACATGTACTGAGCAGCAATTACTCACCAGTTTATGAGACAGACGTGTATATATATATGCTGCAGTTTACGAGTTTATTCACCTTGCACCTTTCTTTACCTTGTTGTTGTTGTTAAATCAGAGCGGTGTAATACTGTATACCGTTGCATTATATTCCCCTCCTGTCTGTATCTTTGTTTCAAGCTTATGTCATGGTTGGCTATATAATAATAATAATAATAATAATTTTATTCTCGCCCAGAGGTATACAGACAAAAAACAAAGCAATAAAACCAAGCCAAGGAGTAAACTTAAGTACTAGAGCAAATATAAAAAAACAGGAACAAAGTACAGGCACATTAGGGGACATAGTATGGACACTAAAGGACTCTAGTGTACTCTTAACACCAAGTCGCTTTTAACAACACTAGAATAACATTGAATAATAAAACAGAGAGTAGCGACATTATTGCCAAACCTGTTTTGCACTTGGGATTCAAAACACATCTTCCCTTGGTGTTTATTTTGACCTGAAATTTCTCTGTTCAATCAATAAACAGTTTGTTGGATCTAGGTAGTGTATGTTATAAAGGCATCTTGGTACAGAATACTTTGTGAGGTCTCTGATATACTACTATGCCGTAACAATATATTTTACTCTCTCTCTCTCTCTCTCTCTCTCTCTCTCTCTCTCTCTCTCTCTCTCTCTCTCTCTCTCTCTCTCTCTCTCTCTCTCTCTCTCTCTCTCTCTCTCTCTCTCTCTCTCTCTCTCTCTCTCTCTCTCTCTCTCTCTCTAAGCATTACACGTTACATAACTAAACCCTTATCGGATACAAAACGCCCCTCATTACAGGGGTAACGCGGCGTGCTATCTGCTGCAGCGAGGCGATGCTTTATGCAAATGCGACCACACATAAAGTTGCTGCCAATAATCAGCCAATAATTACGTAGCTATATTTTGCAATCGAGATCAAGTCGTCTGTGTAATGAAGCTGACCTACACACACAAACACACAAACACACACACACACACACACACACACACACACACACACACACACACACACACACACACACACACACACACACACACACACACACACACACACACACACACACACACACACACACACATGGTACAAGACATACGGCCATGAAAACACACACCAGGGAGGCTTTAACTCCTTCACGCCCAGATCTTTCCTTTCTATAAAAAATCGTATGTTGTCGAGCCATAAAATTACGAAAGGTAGCTGAATATACCAAATTAGTTAGTCGGAAAGGACACTAAACAGGTCATATCTCTAAAAACATTGATTATATCACTAATAATCGTCTATGGTACCCAAATTACAATGAAAATTAAGCTCTGAGTCTCAAGGGATTAAGAGCAGGGCAGTGACGGAGAGGTAAGAGGAGGAGGCACGCGAGCCGCCCCACCAGTGTTGGGTCACTTGTGGTCCCGTGGTGTACAATATCACGCTGTTGACACATGTGCTTTGCCGTGGAGGGTGGGGCTGCCCGAGCAAACACGCTGAAGAGGATGGAGAGGCGTCGCGGCGTGAGCTGAGGAGATTGTCCGTCACACCAGCACGCCTGTGACCGCCACGCCCCCGCCCCCGGCCCTGCCACAGCACGCCCCTGCCCCCGGCCCTACCACAGCACGCCCCTGCCCCCGGCCCTGCCACAGCACGCCCTGTGACCGCCACGCCCACACCCCCGGCCCTGCCACAGCACGCCCCTGCCCCCGGCCCTGCCACAGCACGCCCCTGCCCCCGGCCCTGCCACAGCACGCCCTGTGACCGCCACGCCCCTGCCCCCGGCCCTGCCACAGCACGCCCCTGCTCCCGACCCTGCCACAGCACGCCCTGTGACCGCCACGCTCCCGCCCCCGGCCCTGCCACAGCACGCCCCTGCTCCCGACCCTGCCACAGCACGCCCTGTGACCGCCACGCCCCTGCCCCCGGCCCTGCCACAGCACGCCCCTCCCCCCGGCCCTGCCACAGCACGCCCTGTGACCGCCACGCCCCTGCCCCCGGCCCTGCCACAGCACGCCCCTGCTCCCGACCCTGCCACAGCACGCCCTGTGACCGCCACGCTCCCGCCCCCGGCCCTGCCACAGCACGCCCCTGCTCCCGACCCTGCCACAGCACGCCCTGTGACCGCCACGCCCCTGCCCCCGGCCCTGCCACAACACGCCGCTGCTCCCGACCCTGCCACAGCACGCCCTGTGACAGCCACGCCCCTGCCCCCGGCCCTGCCACAGCACGCCCCTGCTCCCGACCCTGCCACAGCACGCCCTGTGACCGCCACGCCCCTGCCCCCGGCCCTGCCACAGCACGCCCCTGCTCCCGACCCTGCCACAGCACGCCCTGTGACCGCCACGCCCCCGCCCCCGGCCCTGCCACAGCACGCCCCTCCCCCCAGCCCTGCCACAACACGCCCTGTGACCGCCACGCCCCCGCCCCCGGCCCTGCCACAGCACGCCCCTGCCCCCAGCCCTGCCAAACACGCCCTGTGACCGCCACGCCCCGCCCCCGGCCCTGCCACAGCACGCCCCTGCTCCCGGCCCTGCCACAACACGCCTGTGACCGCCACGCCCCCTGCCCCCGGCCCTGCCACAGCACGCCCCTCCCCCCGGCCCTGCCATAACACGCCCTGTGACCGCCACGCCCCTGCCCCCAGCCCTGCCACAGCACGCCCCTCCCCCTGGCCCTGCCACAACACGCCTGTGGCCGCCACGCCCCCGCCCCCGGCCCTGCCACAGCACGCCCCTCCCCCCGGCCCTGCCACAGCACGCCCTGTGACCGCCACGCCCCCCCCCCCAGCCCTGCCACAGCACGCCCCTCCCCCCGGCCCTGCCACAACACGCCCTGTGACCGCCACGCCCCTGCCCCCGCCCTGCCACAGCAAGCCCCTCCCCCCGGCCCTGCCACAGCACGCCCTGTGACCGCCACGCCCCTGCCCCCGGCCCTGCCACAGCACGCCCCCGCACCCGGCCCTGCCACAGCACGCCCTTCCCCCCGGCCCTGCCACAACACGCCCTGTGACCGCCACGCCCCTGCCCCCGGCCCTGCCACAGCACGCCCCTGCCCCCGGCCCTGCCACAGCACGCCCCTCCCCCCGGCCCTGCCACAACACTCCCTGTGACCGCCACGCCCCTGCCCCCGGCCCTGCCACAGCACGCCCCTCCCCCCAGCCCTGCCACAGCACGCCCTGTGACTGCCACGCCCCTGCCCCCGGCCCTGCCACAGCACGCCCCTCCCCCCGGCCCTGCCACAGCACGCCCTGTGACCGCCACGCCCCTGCCCCCGGCCCTGCCACAGCACGCCCCTGCTCCCGACCCTGCCACAGCACGCCCTGTGACCGCCACGCTCCCGACCCCGGCCCTGCCACAGCACGCCCCTGCTCCCGACCCTGCCAAAGCACACCCTGTGACCGCCACGCCCCCGCCCCCGGCCCGGCCACAGCACGCACCTGCTCCCGACCCTGCCACAGCACGCCCTGTGACCGCCACGCCCCCGCCCCCAGCCCTGCCACAGCACGCCCCTGCCCCCGGCCCTGCCACAGCACGCCCCTCCCCCCGGCCCTGCCACAACACGTCCTGTGACCGCCACGCCCCTGCCCCCAGCCCTGCCACAGCACGCCCCTCCCCCCGGCCCTGCCACAACACGCCTGTGACCGCCACGCCCCAATCCCCGGCCCTGCCACAGCACGCCCCTGCTTCCGACCCTGCCACAGCACGCCCCTGCTCCCGACCCTGCCACAGCACGCCCCTGCCCCCGGCCCTGCCACAGCACGCCCCTCCCCCGGCCTTCCACACACGCCCGTGCCTCCCGCCCCCCGCCCCGGCCCTGCCACACCCCGACTTTTTCACAGCCTAAAACACAAAATTTTTGACACTGCCCCGTTGTCGCCTGCACAGCACGCCCCGCCCCGGCTCTCACATAATCATCCCTTCCTCGCTCTCCACTGGTGTGGTGCGCCTGCCGTGTGCAGTGTGGTGCCAGCATGGTGTGTCCTGTGTCAGCTCCGGCACCGCCTGCCAAGCACGTCTCCGACTCTCGAAACAGCATTGGGTTTATTCGCTTCGCTGCCCCGATTTGTATAGCAATCAAGTCCCCTCCCTGCTTTGAAGCACTACCCTCGGGCACGTTTCGTATCCCGACACATTTTTTCAAATTCAAATTAACAAAAAAAATATTTGATTGTTAAGTCTTATCGCTCTTATAACGCTGGAGGCCTAATCTCTTTATCCATCACTTTTTTATCACTCTACTTGGTGTGTGTGTGTGTGTTGTGTGTGTGTGTGTGTGGTCGCACATTTATTCAATATTCGTATTCGAATACATTCGAATACAGTATTTGGGTTTATTCGCATTCGTGTTCGAATTATTGTTATTAGAAATCAAAGTATTCTCATTTGTATTTGAATACTACTTGGGTAAAGTATTCGTATTCGTCGAATAATCTTACAAATAATCATAAATTTATCATCAGAAATAACCATTAATTTGATTGTTAAGTATTAACTTCAGTTATAAGGCCTAGAGAGGCCTAATCTTCTGTTACCCACACTCTTGTATTCACTCCATCCCTGGTGTGTGTGTGTGTGTGTGTGTGTGTGTGTGTAGGCGCCACACATATATATAGACAATTAGACATGCAAGTGTTCCGTCCAGCAACACTGCACGATTTTTGGTTGTCTTGTATTTCATTTGTGTGCATGTTGTTCACCACGGTCTTGATCACGCTGGACTCGCGATCGCCAGCCATCACCCTCCCGATAAGGAGTTAACAGCTCGTGGGATCGATCTATGGGCAAGGTTGGGACCACACACACCACGCACATCCCATCCCCTTGCTCATAGGGGAAATGATTGTCCGTTTTAGTCAGTGACAAACATTAGAGGCTTGAGCGAGCCTCGAACTTACGACTTGCTGGATTACAGGCGAGGATGTTATTTACTATAGGCTAGCGAACAGTGTGTGTGTGTGTGTGTGTGTGTGTTAGAGCAGTGTGTGTGTGTGTGTGTGTGTGTGTGTGTGTGTGTGTGTGTGTGTGTGTGTGTGTGTGTGTGTGTGTGTGTGTGTGTGTGTGTGTGTGTGTGTGTGTGTGTTAGGCTCAGTGGTTCTCAAACTTTTTGGCTTGCGACCCCTCTAAATAATTTCGAAAGGTTTGCGACGCCCCCCCCCCCCCCTTACCAAAGCATTTCTGACAATCTGATACATTTGCACTCTCACTCTCTCACTCTTTCTCTCTCTTACACACACAACCACACACACACACACACACACACAACACACACACACACACACACACACACACACACACACACACACACACACACACACACACACACACACACACACACACACACACACAAGGCATTTGATAAAGTTCCCCATGAGAGGCTATTTTGGAAATTGGAAAATATAGGAGGAATCAAAGGGATGACCAAAACCTGGATGGAAAGTTATCTGAGAACAGTAGTAAAGATTGAAAAATCTGAACGGAGCAAGGTATTTAGTGGGCTACCACAAGGATCAGTGTTGGCACCAATACTGTTCATGATTTATGTCAATGACATGACTGATAAAATAAAGTTATAGTAGTTTGTTTGCCGATGATGCAAAACAATTAAGAGAAATAAAAAGCTATAAAGATTGTGAAACACTACAAAATGACCTGAACAAGATCTACGAATGGAACAGAAGATGGGAATTGGAATTTAATGTGAATAAGTGTCATGTGATGGAAATTGGAAAAAAGCGAAGAGATATAAATGGCCATATAAAATGGGAAATGAAGTAATTACAAAGGTTCATGAAGAAAATGACCTGGGAGTGATAATGCAAAATAGCCTACAACCAGAAAAATATATAAATAAGATATTTGGAGATGCGTACAGGCTATTGGAGAATATTAGAGTGGCATTTCATGACATGGACAAATATATGATCAGGAAGATCATTACTACAATGATCCGACCAAAAATGGAATATGCTGCCATTGTGTGGTCCCCATATAAAAAGAAGCATGTGAAAAAGTTGGAGAGGATACAGAGAATAGCTACAAAGATGGTACCAGAGCTAGAAGAACTTTCTTATGAGGAAAGGTTGAAGAAAATAAAGTTACCAACACTTGAACAGAGAAGAGAAAGAGGAGACTTAAAAACAATTTGTAAACTCATAACTAAGATGGAAGAAACAGACAATGAGAGACTACTGACTCGGAAATAAAGAGAAGGTCGATACACAAGAGGACATACAAATAAATTAGCAAAAGGGAGATGCCTAAACAGCATAAAGAAGTAGTACAGGTTCCCCCATAGAAAGGTAGAAGTTTGGAATGGACTAAAATCTAAATGAGGTGATATCGGCAACTAATGTGCACTAATTGAAAGAAAGACTGGATAAATGTAGATACGGAGACGGGACCACACGAGTGTAGCTCAGGCCCTGTAAAACACAACTAGGTAGATACATACCCACACATATAGGTAGAGTCGTATTGCTCCGTATCATAACAGTCTATGTATAGTATATTCGGTACAACATTATGAATATTTAAATGATACCGTAATGAGTGCAATTTATATCCTACATTGCTTTACACGCGTCAACAAAATAAGTAACATAAATAAAGTTTAGATTTGTGATGTGGATGTGTAATGCATTAACAAGGGTCGGGCAGCGACGCTACAAGTCTACTGGTGTGTGAGCGTGGCGGCGAGGCCTTGACGGCAAGGCAAGGCAGGACAAAGGAATACAGGATCAACTCTTTTTCTCAGTCAGATTATGTTACTGTACCTTTTATGTTAGTCATTTATTAAGGTCTAGGAAAGTACAATCATTGATTAGTTGTATACTGAAAATAGATCAAAAAGAGTATTAATACAATTATGAATAATGTGTTCTCTAATGCATTTTGCACATTCTAGAAATCTCGCTACCCCTCAGAAGACTTTCGCGACCCCTCGAGGGGTCGCGACCCCCAGTTTGAGAAGCCCTGTGTTAGAGGAGGACCAGAAGGAGGAGGAGGAAGGGGCGTGGAGCAGGTGCCTGGCTATAAGCTTGAGCCGCGCAGACCACCACCACCCGTCCCGCCCCTCGTCCCCGCCCCGCCACCCTCACCTGCCTCACAACACCTCCCTCTTACCCTCTCCACTGCCAGTTAATTTTCCGCGTGTAATGTCCTCTAATCGCCGTGATAAACCCCACCAGTTGTCATCGAGTCGGCCCGCGCGTCTAGCCCACCGCGATGTTGCCAGCGGGAGGGCCTCGTCTTATTCCCTGGGCCAGGCACGCAGAGCCACACACGTGCACGCTTTGGCAGGCATCGCGCGCCGCTCTGCCTCCGCCTCGCACACTGGCATTCCAATAAGGAAACACGTCTTTGGGAGGAGTGATAATCCCGGATTGCGGCCCGGAGGAGGGCATTGCGGCGTGCCGGACGTGGTGACATGTTTGAACGTATGTATGTATGTACACACACACGACATGGGCCATGCCTCCTCGCCTACGCATGCAACACACACACACACACACACACACACACACACACACACACACACACACACACACACACACACACACACACACACACACACACACACACACCAGGTAACAAACAGGGCAGGTGACTTACCTTCAGCACAGGTACTCATGGTTCACGCGGGTCTTGAGAGCATGGTTGCCACACTATACTAAGGAGAAGACATGTCTTGCGCGCACTACCAATATTCGGCAATTTTCTGCACCAAGCGTGTGCATGAGTTGTTGATCTTCACTAATCCATTAACAGCTGCGTCTAAGGCCACTTAACTCTTGGAAGCCAAGTTTCACACCCTTAAGTTGCGGAAAGCTACGTATGTTAAGCCAGAAGCAGTTTTCTTTTTTTTCAGAGTTCAGGGCTTTTTGTGGGTTTCAAATGTTTACTTCAGTCCCCTGCCAGCGCCTGTGTCTCCGCGAGGCTTGGTTCAGTGTCACAAAATAGCTTTCAATGTCTACTGTGTTCTTACTCTCGAGCATATATATCTATTATACTGGCTACACAAACTTATAGGTACAGTAAATCTACTTTATATAAGATTTCCAATCAGGTAATCAAAAATATTTCACAGGAAATAACAAAAATTTCCTTCACACTACAAAAGTTTATCTACGACAAGACAGAGCCTGTTGAGGCCTTCAGATTTGAGCTCCCACCAGAAAATGTCCCGATTGCCACCTTTTTTATGCAATAAAAGCTTAGGAATATAAGAGGATGCTTCTCAAACTTTTGTATGAGGCGTGGAAGAAAGTGTTGACAGTTTCACTCCTCTTCATCATTCCAAAACCAAGTGGTCACCAAGTGTACGTCTCAGCATCCCACTTGGGAGAAGCGGCAGTGGTAATGTTGTGGTGCCTTGTAGCATCGGGTTGGTGCAGTGCTGGTGGCCGTGCTGCTGCTGCCGCTGGTGGTGGTGGTGGTGGTGGTGTGGGGATAATCTTGTCGGGAAGCCTTGGAGGAAATACCTTATGTCATGTAATGGAAGAATGTCAGCAGTGAGGATCAGGAAGACGCTGACGCTCCCTGGACGAGCACAGGAAGCGAGTCCCTGGTATCTGGTGGTCTATCTTACAATGAGGTTTCTGATCAAGCTTATCAGAGCGACTCGCCGAGGCTCACGGGACAACCCAACATTTGGACACGTGAGGGGGAAGACTTGCGAGCTGCTCAACAAGGACAGCTCATTTCCCTCGCGTTGTGAGGTGCATATGATGTGATGGGCCGCGGCGTCCGGCGAGTGCCATGGTGAGCGAGTGCCTGTGGGGTGCCAGGGGGGGGGAGGGTGGCAGGTGTGGTGGCGTGGCTCTTAAGGCGCCTCCAGTGTTTATCTTCGCTCGCTCCCCGCCCTCATCAGAAGATCTCCTACTTGGGGTCACTCGTTCTCTTGGGACGAATTCATTGCTAAACTAGGGCTGCCACGGTTCAGTGCAATATATAACGTGTGCGTCAGTGGAAGATGAGCGTGGCAGTTGTGCTTCTCAATGGGTGATCCTGCGTTCTGGACTAATATTATGAAGGAAGACGTTGACAGTATCACCATGACGGGTGCATATCAGTAGTGGTGGTGTGGTCCAACAGTACATGGTGTGCGAGCAGGTGTTATTGGGGCAATTATTCACTCATCACATTCAGGTATCACAATCAATATGAGCCAGGTGGTGCAGGGGGAGGCAGGCGGCGTAGGGGCGGCAGTGGCGTGGCGAGGCCCCGCCGCGTGGGGGTGTGTGACTGCAGCTTTAAGGAGCGCGTCTCCCACCCGCCCCCTGACTTCACTATCGACGCCCCCACCAGGCTGAGGTGCACGCTGCTCCTGCTGCTGATGCTGCTGCTGCCGCTGTCAGGAGCGGAGGTGACGGTGGGCGTTGCCGGGGCGCGGTGCACGTGAGGAGGTGGTGGCTTAGGTGGTAGTGGAGGTGGTGGAGGTGGTGGAGGTGCAAGTGGTGCAGGTGGGTGCAAGGTGCAGGTGGTGTCGCTGGCTGGGAGGCCAGCAGTTGTCGTGGTGCAACACACGTAAAGGAAAAACACATGAACTCAAGTCAGAATGCGGTGCGTCCGTCAAGCGGCAAGTAATGAGTCAGTGGTGGTGGTGTCGTGGGTGTGGTGGTGCAAGAGAGTGGTCTGGCGAGCCAGGTGCAGTTTTCAACAAACCGTACAAAAGCCTGACAACAAACACAAACAACATAAAAGACTGTGCCCTGTGCGGAGCAGCGGCAGCGCGTGTTCGGCCGCCGCGGCGCTGGCAGGGTCTGGGCGGTGGCTGGGCGGCGTGGCGGTGCTGCTGCTGCCGTGGGTCCGCCCAGGGGCGTGGGCCGTATTGATTGTGGGGCGTCCGGCCACCGCGCCACACCGGTGCACCGCCCTCCCGCTCAGCTCACCTCAGTCCCGCCCCTCCCGCTGGGCTCACCTCAGTCCCGCCCCTCCTTCCCCTCCAGTCGGGGTCACTTCAGTGCCACCCCTCACTCAGATCACCTCATTCACACACCCTTGCCCCTCCTGCCCCTCCTTAGCCTCCTGTCCACCTCGGTCACATCACCTCTGTGTCGCCCCGCCCCGATCTCGCCCGACCTGCCCACTTTATCCCACCTACATAGGTCTCCTTTGAACTACCTACCTACCGTGACCAGTCGAGAGAGAGAGAGAGAGATACCCCTTTCGACAGATCAACAGACTCTCTCTCCTCTCTCTCTCTCCTCTCTCTCTCTCTCCTCTCTCTCTCTCTCCTCTCTCTCTCTCTCTCTTCTCTCTCTCTCTCTCTCTCTCTCTCTCTCTCCTCTCTCTCTCTCTCTCTCTCTCTCTCTCCTCTCTCTCTCTCTCTCTCTCTCTCTCTCTCTCTCTCTCTCCTCTCTCTCTCTCTCTCTCTCTCTCTCTCTCTCTCTCTCTCTCTCTCTCTCCTCTCTCTCTCTCTCTCTCTCTCTCTCTCTCTCTCTCTCTCTCTCTCTCTCTCTCTCTCTCTCTCTCTTCTCTCTCTCTCTCTCTCTCTCTCTCTCTCTCTCTCTCTCTCTCTCTCTCTCTCTCTCTCTCTCTCTCTCTCTCTCTCTCTCTCTCTCTTCTCTCTCTCATGACCCCTAAACACATAATTGAGACGCTCATATAAACAACCTCTAAGACAACCTGGGTTACAATTTCCCTTTAACTGCAGTTCCCGGCAATTTGTTACAAAGTTCGGCGACTCGTAAACCGAAGCAACTTTTCCCCGACGTTAGCAAAGCATTTATCTGCCTCGGTTTACGCAACGCTGACTTCACGTAGATGTAAATTGAACCCATTTTACCATCCTCTTTTTTCTATTATTATCTGTACTAAACATTAACCTTGAGGACCAGAACGTAATTTCCATTGTTATTTGACTACCATCACACAATTTTTAGTGAATATAAGCAATATTTTATAGATGTGACCTGTTTAGTACCCTTGTCCACTAGCTAATTTGGTATATTAAGTCACATTTTGTAATTTTATGGCTAACAACAGACGATTTTTATATACCAAAGGAAAGACCTGGACGTTAATGGGTTAAACCACGTAATTTATTATATACTTAAAACTTCCTACACGTCTATCTACTTTTTTTCATATATTCAATTGATATATCTTGCTCGCTTGTAAACCGAACAAGAACTACCTACAATAAAGCCTATATAATAAAGCCTATATAATAAAGCCTATATAATAAAGCCTATATAATAAAGCCTATATAATAACGATAAGCCTATATAAAAGAAATATAGAAAAGGGAGAAAAAGAAGAAACGAAAAAAATAAAAAATAAAATGCTCCGGCGTGCGTAACAATATGAAACGTGAGGCGAAGATTTAAAACTCCCACACTTTCTTATTGATGTGGAGCAGTAAGATAGTTGTTTGTGATAAAGGCCTATGCTATAAGCCTGTTGCAAAAGGTACGGCTGTTAAAAGTCAGTAGCCTGTTTGTTAATGGTAGTTCTATTATTTAGTGGAAACCATATTGTTGCAGCAGAATAGTGAGTCTCCATTCCCTGGCTTGTTATCTCGTATTCCTAGTACCCCAGCGCTGCCACCAAACTAAAGCATCCTCTCGTGTCCCAGCGCTGCCACCAATATTGTATCCCAGACCCCGCGTAAGCCGGACGATAACAGGGGCGCGTCTTTACTGCTCCCTCGTTTTCTATTCTACAAAGCCGGGGAGAGGGAGGGAAGGAGGGAGGTATATACATGTTTGAAATTGTTTACCCGGATCCTTATAGACGTGCATCGTATCCCTCAGTTACCTATTCCTGAACGACAACAGATAAAGTCTTTATTTTTTTCTTTCAGTAATAAAAGCACAACACAGACATTAACCTTCGCGTTCCTTGAGGGGTTTTTTTCCTTTTTTTTTTTTACTCCTTGAGGTTGTTGTTTTCCTTTTTTTTTACTCCTTGAGGGTTTTTTTCCTTTTTTTTACTCCTTGAGGGTGTTTTTTCCTTTTTTATCACTCCTTAAGGTTTTTTTCCCTTTTTTTTAACTCCTTGAGGTATTTGTTTTCCTTTTTTTTTTTACCCTTGAGGTTTTTTTCCTTTTTTTTCATTCCTTAAGGTTTTTTTCCTTTTTTTTAACTCCTTGAGGTTTCTTTTCCTTTTTTTAATTCCTTGAGGTATTTGTTTTCTTTTTTTTTTACTCCTTGAGGGTTTTTTTCCTTTTTTTTAATTCCTTGAGGGTTTTTTTCCTTTTTTTAACTCCTTGATATTTTTTTTCTTTTTTTATTACTCCTTGTGGGTTTTTTCTCCTTATTTTACTCCTTGAGGTTTTTTTCCCCTATTTTTTACTCCTTGAGGTTTTTTTCCCCTTATTTTACTCCTTGAGAGTTTTTTTTTTTCCTTTTTTTTTAACTCCAAGAGGTTTTTTTCCCTTGTTTTTACTCCTTGAGGTGTTTTTTTCCTTTTTTTTTTATTCCGTGAGGTTTTTTTTCTTTTTTTTTTACTCCTTGAGGTTTTTCTTTTTTTTTTCACTCCTTGAGGTTTTTTTTTTCCTTTTTTTTTTTTACTCGGTTTTTTTTCCTTTTTTTCACTCCTTGAGGTTTTTTTTCCTTTTTTTTAAACTCCTTGAGGGTTTTTTTCCCTTTTTTTTACTCCTTGAGGTTTTTTTCCTTTTTCTTTTTTACTCCTTGTAGTTTTTTTCCTTCTTTTTTATCATCTCTTTTTTCCTTTTTTTTTTTACTATCTTATTTTGGTGCATTCCGCGTCCCAAGAGCCTGTGGGAGAGGAGAGAACGTCGGGTCCACACTCACTGCGGTGCTACAGAGCCTCTGCAGTTTTACGTTCCAATTTTCGAGCAATAAAACCCGCCATCCTTGCCAGCCTCTTGCTACAGACAGACTCGTGTACTGCTCAACACACAACGGTTGAGAACGTTTTTATTCGAGTCTCAGTTTTCTCCTCTTCATTCTCCTGGTTGTATTTGCTGATTGTATCCACTGCATCATGTCTCCTTTTTTAACCCCTTGAAACCCAGAACGTAATTTTCATTGTAATTTGGGTACCATTAGACTATTTTAATTAATATAAGCGATATTTTATAGTTATGACCTGTTAAGTATTTTTGTCCACTAGCATATTTGGTATTATAAGTTGCTTTTCGTAATTTTATGGCTAAGAACAGACGATTTTATATAGCAAGTGAAAGATCTGGGAGTAAAGAGGTTAACACACATCCTGTTTTTGTTGTTTTTCTTTTTGTCTTTCCATGCAAGGAGTATTATTTTCCTTCCTTATCCATCGTATTATGTCTTGTCTTCTAACACGTATTCTTTCTTCCTCCTTTGTCTTCCATGCAAGGAGTATTTTATTATTTTCCTCACGTATGCATTGTATTATGTCTTGTCTTCTAACACGTATTCTTTCTTCCTCCTTTGTCTTCCATGCAAGGAGTATTTTATTATTTTCCTCACGTATGCATTGTATTATGTCTTGTCTTCTAACACGTATTCTTTTTCTTCCTTTGTCTTCCATGCAAGGAGTATTTTATTATTTTCCTCCGTTATGCATGTATTATGTCTTGTCTTCTAACACGTATTCTTTCTTCCTCCTTTGTCTTCCATGCAAGGAGTATTTTATTATTTTCCTCACGTATGCATTGTATTATGTCTTGTCTTCTAACACGTATTCTTTCTTCCTCCTTTGTCTTCCATGCAAGGAGTATTTTATTATTTTCCTCACGTATGCATTGTATTATGTCTTCTATTTCAACACGCATTCTTTTTCCTCTTTTGTCTTCCATGCAAGGAGTATTATTTTCCTCACTCATTGTATTATGTCTCTTATTTCAACACGCATTCTTTTTCCTCTTTTGTCTTCCATGCAAGGAGTATTATTTTCCTCGCTCATCGTATTATGTCTCCTATTTTAACACGCATTCTTTTTCCTTTTTTGTCTTCCATGCAAGGAGTATTATTTTCTTCACTAATCCACGGTACCCTGGGACTCTTACTTAGCCTTACTTCCTCCCTTAGCCTTGCATTGTATCATGTCTCCTATTTTAACACGTATCTTTTTTCCTCTCTTGTCCTTCCTTTCAAGGAGTATTATTTTCCTCCCTCATTGCAAGGTACGTCAATTTCCAGTCATAACAATGAATTAATCTAGAACATTTTTGATATTGAAACTATATATTTTTTCTACACCTAATACGTCCGCTACTCAGAATACAGAATAATATCAAAGTAAACTTCTCTAATTGTCAAATGTATACTTTGAGTGAAGAAAAATCCTTGATAGAAAGAGACAAGGATTAAGGAAGTAATACAGGAACTACCACGTGTAGGTCTCGCGGCCTCTTGTAGCTTCCTTATTTTCTTAATGTACTTTTTCTTATGTACAAAGCGAAAATAAAAGCGTTGCAGCGTAGATAAATAATGCCATCATTCGCATCATTTTTTTTTTTTTTTTTTTTTTTTTTTTTTTTTAACATCACAAAGGACTGGCTCGTATATACTCGCATCATAATATTATCCCAGCTAGTATGAATCAAGATGTACCATACGACCTCGGGTTTAATTATTCCCTACCCATTGATACAATTATGCATGCTTGTAGGTACCTTGAAAAAAAAAGCCACATTTATAAAGCAATGAAAATATAAATGTGTTTTTTTTGTAAGCATCTCACGTGTATAATGGTGCTCTTCATCTTCTTTACCTGACTCTTATGGCTCCAGGTGACTTCACGCGACCTCGATATTACAACACCCGGACACCTGCCTTGCAATATTCAAACGCGCACGCCAGGTAGCGATAAAAAAGATAAAAAAAAGACATGGTTACGAAAGCTTTAATTCCTGCTACCTTCTCTCTCTCTCTCTCTCTCTCTCTCTCTCTCTCTCTCTCTCTCTCTCTCTCTCTCTCTCTCTCTCTCTCTCTCTCTCTCTCTCTCTCTCTCTCTCTCTCTCTCTCTCTCTCTCTCTCTCTCTCTCTCTCTCTCTCTCGCTCGCTCGCTCTCTCTCTCGCTCGCTCTCTCTCTCTCTCTCTCTCTCTCTCTCTCTCTCTCTCTCTCTCTCTCTCTCTCTCTCTCTCTCTCTGTTTGTTGTTAATATTTTGTCAACACAGTGGCTGACGCGAGCTCTTGTCTATAGTAGCCCGCCTGTAGAATTATGGTATTACTCTCTCTCTCTCTCTCTCTCTCTCTCTCTCTCTCTCCTCTCTCTCTTCTCTCTCTCTCCTCTCTCTCTCTCTCTCTCTCTCTCTCTCGAACGATCAAACGCAAAGAGAAAGAAAGAATACCCTGAAGTACGCCGTCGGGAATCGCTGTTATCCCCCTACCGACCCGTCATTCAGGCAGTTTTTACTCACCGCCTTTCATGCCTCGCTATCCAATACACATCTTCGCATCATCAATGTATCGATCTGAGTCACCGAACACTGCACGTTTGCCGCCATTGTTCACCCCCCCCCCCCCCCAACACAGTCCGCAGGTATTCTACAACTTGTTAAGCCTCCAGGGATTTGCTTCTCTGCCTTCAGTTTCTTTCCTACCAACAGAGGATTTAACCCCTTCACGCCCAGATCTTTCCTTGGCTATAAAAAATTGTATGTTGTCGAGCCATAACATTACAAAAAGTGACTGAATATACCAAATTAGTTAGTGGACGAGGATACTAAACAGGTCTATAGCTATGAAATATTGCTTATAATCACAAAAAGATCGTCTAATGGTACCCAAATTACAATGGAAATTACGTTCTGGGTCTCAAGAGGTTAACTCGTTTGCTATCGGGTTATTTGTTGCTCCTACTTGGTGATGTATGTACTGATGTGTTCGGCGGAGACCTGATACTATAAAAAAGCTCAAATACATCCAAGGATAACCTATACATAATACAAGACAAGGATAATAGGAGTATAGTATCCTTGAATAGATCAGACGTCAGTACATAGTGAGGCGACGAGTGAGGCATCCTTATCCACAAGATCTATACACTTTTAATAGTCGTTAAGACTTAGTTAGTTAATAGTAGTTAGTTATATAGACTTTTAATAATAGGTTTAATAGTATGTCTATTAATCTTGCTTCTACACGTGCATCGCGTTTCCAGGCAGGCTCAGTGTACGGGATGAATTAAGAAACTCTTGGGGAACGAAGCTATACACTTGGTAAACATGTACTTACTTGTAAACATGAACCCTCGCATTTATCAGATACTATATACAGTAAACTTTCGTGACTCGCCGTGACCCCTTGTTACAGGCAGTTACATAGAGTATAGATTGATAGATACCTAGCTACCCCACTGTTCGCCGTGACGCCTTGTTACCCATAAGCACACACACACACACACGACCACCCCAGCCATCACACGCACCCACCATTACCCCGCTCCACACACACACACACACACCACAAGTCCACCCCACAACCACACACTGTGTTTGTTGTTTGGGTACACATTAAAAAACATATTGAACCGAGTCTAGTAGTCCCCATCATAGCAGTGAGTCACTACATCACTGCACAAAGCTTTAAAGGAATCATTGATAGTCTTAAAGAAGCTATAGTTATAATACTAATATTTTTCTTAAGTAACACTAACCTTCATATATCATTGCATTGGTTGTGGTCCTTGACACTGTGACCACCCAAACCCGTGGCTGGAGATGGGGAGAATGAGGCAGCCTTCAAGACTAGTGTCTTCTGGGTCTCCTTAACTGTCCAACCACTGCTTCACCTGAGGCAGTGTTGTAAGCATCCCTGCAATCAAAGGTAGGTCTACTAATCACTAATCATGGCTTCCACCAACACATCATATGAAAAATATCATATTTACATCACATGCACTATTGTTTGATTATAAACACTGATCTTACTCACACTGTATCTTTATTGGCAGGAGATATGTGCAGTGAAGTCATGACTGGAGCCAAACATTTCTTGTCAGGAGGTAGTACTGGAGGAAGGAGAAGCTGCAAAAGACTTCAGCCAAGGGCATTAGTTCCTGGGTTCCTGAGTGGTAAGGGGGCGGACATCCTAACACCCTAACACCTAGCCTAAGGAAAACACTGTCATGGGTACTTTACTTGTTGCATTCTTGTACGTTGCTGGAGCTCCTGCGATGTCTGGCAGTCCCGCGACGGCTTGCAAAACTTACCTGCAAATTGAAATGATTGTCACACTTAGTTACCTTGCCCAATACATACAAGGAAGGGGGGGGGGGGACAAGGAGCACCCACTCAATTACAGATCAGTTTCTCTAACCAGTGTGGTAGGGTAGTTATGTGAGACAATAGTTAAGACACAGATGGAATTAGTATCTGGAGTTCATGTTAGACAGACCATTCAGATTCACAGGTGGGGGTTGCTGTGTCTTGACTCTGCCAGGCCTCTCCTTAATATAATGACTCACGGGGGACATACAAGGGGGAGAGGGATGGGTGGACGGAGTTTGATTGGTTTTGTAGAAAGTGTTTGACAAAGTTTTCTACAAGAGGTGGTTGTGGTAATTTGAATATGAAGGAGAAATGGATAGGAATGGAATGAAGGACTTGCTTAAAAATACATGTGTTACAGATCACAACAAGATTCCTACACATGGGAGTGACACCAATGTCTTAGAACATTTGTTTGACAACATATGAAAGCTTGAGATTGAACAGCAAACAACCAAACCTCCCAGTGTGATGATGGCTGTGTTGCACTTGGTCATTGCCTATTTAATACTACTAAAAGACAAATATTTTGAGCATATGCACACCCTTCAGTTTGTGTGTGAGCATCTACACTTGATAACAAGTAAAAAAAATATTATATTTATTTATTTATTTTATTTGAGATTATTAATGATTATATTTTATTATAGATTATTTGGTTTAGATTATTCAGGAAGGAAATCTGTAAGGACTAAATGTAACTTTGAATCCTGCAAATTTACAGTGAAGACATGATTCAAGCACTGCTGGCCTTAGAGAAACAGAGATGTTTGACAAACTTTGCAGAATACATGCCTACACTTCACACCTGGAGGACAATACTCACCACACTGAAGAGATGGCGAGGCAGGCGCTTCAGTGCGAGCTACGGATTGCCTCAAGCACGTCAGCTTGCTGTAAAAAAATATTTCTATAGCAGGAGTCCAGTGTCCCCGAGCAGAGTGGTGGCGGTGAGGAAAGTGGGGTTTCGGGCATTCTTGAGGAGAATAACCTTCCGTCCGACAGTCCCCCCAACACCCCTCTGCAGGAGCCACTGGACCCCCGCAGGTGGCGGCCCGGGGGCGGGGCACCACTGGCCCGGAGGGGTGAGGGCCAGTGGTGTCCCGCCCTGTGAAGACGACGTGCCCGCGCTAACACAACGGCTCACAGCTCACTCAGCTTCGGCGGCTACACTCTGAAACAAAGACACACACTTAATGCAGGATTCTAAACATTATACACATTCACCATCACAAAAAATGGGTGCTACTATAGCGTGCGGTGACGCGGTCTACCGCACATTTACACTATAGTGTGGGGTCTACCAGCAGAGGACATCTACGCTATAGTGTGGGGTCTACCAGCAGAGGACATCTACGCTATAGTGTGGGGTCTACCAGCAGAGGACATCTACGCTATAGTGTGGGGTCTACCAGCAGGGGACATCTACGCTATAGTGTGGGGTCTACCAGCAGAGGACATTTACGCTATAGTGTGGGGTCTACCAGCAGAGGACATTTACGCTATAGTGTGGGGTCTACCAGCAGAGGACATCTACGCTATAGTGTGGGGTCTACCAGCAGAGGACATTTACGCTATAGTGTGGGGTCTACCAGCAGAGGACATTTACACTATAGTGTGGGGTCTACCAGGACATATGCAATATAGCGTGCGGGCTAGACCAGTGTTCTTCAAACTTTTTTCATCGCGACCCAGTTTGATTTTATGCATTACATTCACGACCCTATTATATGTCTGTATAGCGGCTTTCTCTTTCCGATGTGAGTTATTTCTTACAATTACATAGTTTGTAAAGGTTTATTGTGCAACTATAACATACAGCATATATGTATACAGTACAAGCATGTACAGAAATACACATAATGCAGCAGCAAAAAGTACAAAGCGGGCATCAGCCCGCCGGTGAGGAGAGTATCCCGTCAAGCTATACGGGAGGGTCGCGTGGAGGCGAGGTGACGATGAGTCACCTGCGTCACTGGTCATACGATGAAACGTATGTATTTTTATTGACTGTATATACAGTAAAAATAATATAGTAAATGAACAAACAAAAAATTACATCAAAACATAATAAAAATAAAGTCGTATACAATCAATGCAACTCATGGAGGAGCTGCCCGTGAGTTGTTGACATGGCAAACAGTGGTCAAATTAACTATTGATTTAAATTTTACACTTTCTACTCTTCTCTGATCTACCGGTGTGAAACTTCACCCAAACCCCAGGTACCTCACCACTGCGATCGTCGAACGGTGGGCGGGCATCCCTGTCACCCGGCAGGGTAAGGCCAAAGCTGCGAATGCAGCGCAGCTTTGGCCTTACCCTGCCGGGTGACAATTACATACATACATATGCATATAAAGCTGCATACATATATACGTACATAGCATTTATATAGCTACATGCATTTATGCATTCAAAATAATTGCATATGTTTGAGTGTGCCAATGTAAATTTTATCTATTAAAAGTATTTAAAAAAATTTAGAAGTGTTCTGTAAATTGTAACTAAGTAATTAGAGAAAAAATAGTATTAATTGATTGACAAGTGAAAATTATGCGTACAAGTCCTGCCTTCTCCCATCAGCATTCTCTCTCTCTCTCTCTCTCTCTCTCTCTCTCTCTCTCTCTCTCTCTCTCTCTCTCTCTCTCTCTCTCTCTCTCTCTCTCTCTCTCTCTCTCTCTCTCTCTCTCTCTCTCTCTCTCTCTCTCTCTCTCTCTCTTATTAATGCATTTCACATATTGATTATATAATTATCAGTTTACGATGTGGCGACCCACTGAGCAAAGGCTTGCGACCCAGTATTGGGTCGCGACCCAGTAGGCTATTGGGTCGCGACCCGTACTTTGAAGAACCCTGGGCTAGAGTACCTTAACAGGACATTTACACTTCAGGTTGCAACTTACTGTTGCTATATAATATTGTCAATTATACAGTTGAGTATTATAGGAAAACAAATAAATCATCAGCACCTTTTCTTAGCGCTGTAGTAAATCATTAATTAATATCATTATATAAGCAAAACATAATGATAATGTTGAATATAGCACACAGTATTGGCATACACTGCGTATCATTGTCTTCATCCATGATAAACGAGGCTGTATGTTAGCTTACTGTTAATGACACATAAA
This sequence comes from Chionoecetes opilio, assembly GCA_016584305.1. NCBI lineage: Eukaryota > Metazoa > Arthropoda > Malacostraca > Decapoda > Majidae > Chionoecetes > Chionoecetes opilio. The sequence goes on from JACEEZ010020124.1 coordinate 71,035, forward strand.
GCTACTTCGTATCACATCCATAATAAATGATATAGACTACATGTTGAATATTACATATAAATTAATGACATTTACGTCTTATATCCTTTCACGCATAACTTCGTATATCATTAATTTTAGAAATGCCACAAATAAGTCACCTGCAGCTTTTCTCAGCACTTTCCAGCACAGGTGTTCAAGATGTGATGGAAACAGCGCACTGCCCACGCCTACCATTGTCTTGAGAAGGAGCTTACTGAGATATTAGGTGCTTCCTTGATCCCCATTGTATAAGGTTGAGTAGGGTTCTGGTAGTCAGGTCAGGTCAGGTCAGGTGGGGTCTTGGTAGATAGATTACACCGCACATTACAGTACGGCAGTGACTACGTACAGACCCCGGGAAGACCGCTCGCTATAAAGCTCTAATTTATCTCTAATTATCTAAAAGCTCTAATTAATTATATCATTGATCTAATATATCTAATATAATCGCTATATTGCCTCGTAGCACCAAAAGCAAAATGTGCAAGGCTTCAAATTAACGTAAAAAAAAGAAGAAAAAAATTATATATATATATATATATATATAAATTAGGCTATTATGAATAACTTGTCAGTGTAAATTGTAGCCTGCGCCACCACGGGCTGAGCCAACCATCACGCCCCTTGACAAGTCACAACATGCACGCCCTAACTACCCTATCAGCCCTCAAGGAAGATTAGAAAGAAACAAATGGCCTACAGGCGCGATATCCCGGGCCGCGGCTATAGGCTCATGCGTAACAAAAATGCATATTATATATTAGTTTGCCCTTTTCCAAGACTCGTTTTCTTTTCCGTAAGGTAGAACATACGACTATAAGAAAATAAGGAAGCTACAAACACAGTCTAAAGAGAGTACAGTAGTATTAGACTGGCTAAAAGAGGCCGTGAGACTTCTACACGTGGCAGTTCCTGTTACCTAAAGCCTGGTTCACACTGGGCATTTTTTCGGCACTTTTGTAGCGCGGGGAAGTCGGAAAAGAGGTCTGGGACTGAGGCTGGAAGTCATGATCGACCTATATATTTAGTTTAATCACACACCGCTCGATCAGTCTTTTATCTGCCGAGCGGCCGAGAATTTCGCGCGCCAAATTCAAATAAACGCAGAAGCCAGCACCACCCACTTCCCCATTCACCCCAATTATTGGTATAATTTCGGTATTGGGCACTAAAAACTAACAAATTTAGCTTACATCATCGTGCAGATCTTTTCATCCTTAAATCCGAAAATTTTCCGTTTTAGCTACAGCCAGAAACGGTTGTTAGTTTAAATCAGATTATATAAGGTTAGACGTGGGGTTTGATTTAGTAGATGATATCAAGGAAAAAATGAAACTATCAATACTACGGGTTTTACGGGAAACCATCAACACTACGGGGACGCGGGAACAACAACACACCAGCATTTGTTTCCCGGTGTGACGTGTCTGCCGGAACGAATTGCGTGTGTGAACGTAATCTCCGCACTAGCCCGCAAGAGGCCGACTTACCCACGCTACAAAAGTGCCGAAAAAAGCCCAGTGTGAACCAGACTTAAGTTACCTATTTTTTTAAGTTACCTATTTTTTAAAGTAACCTATTTTTACCATTTTTTTTAAGTTACCTATTTTTACCTATTTTTTTTAGTTACCTATTTTTAACCTATTTCTTTAAGTTACCATTTTTTTTTTAAGTTACCTAGTTTTAAGTTATTAATAAACATTACCTGTCCTACTACCTACTTCACACTACCTTCTACTACACCCAAGAATTTTTATTTTTATTTGTAAAGTATCTGTAATTATCGAAAATAATCAAATTATATACGTACTGAATATTCATTATTCCTCTACTTTCATTTTTGACTTGATGATGTTTGATCTTGTTTAGTTTGCCCCACTATTGCGATAAATCCTGTACACCCTCCATTCATCTCTCATTTCACTGGTTGCACAGCTTAACTGCTGCCCTGATACATGTTACAGGCAACATCGAGGCACTATCTTTCCATGAGAACACTGACAAGTAATAATAGTGACTCAAAAGCTTAAAATATCCACATCAAAAAGTTCAGTGTTCAATCCACCACCTCGCCGCCGCCGTACCCTGACCCTCCCGCCGGGCACATCATTTATCCCACCACATCCCCGTCATCTCCCCTCCCTGGCGCGCGTCACCCACCCCGCCACGCCCCTGGACCCTCCCCACACCCAGTAGGTCAAAGGGCGCCGCGAGGAGGCAATAATGAGGCTGGTAGTGTTAAATTATCAGGCGACCTACGCTGCCCTCGTCACCGATTCAGGCACATCATTAAATTCCTGTTTTAACGCCTCACGCCTTCACATTCCACGCCCCCACCGGGCCATAGGCTCACTCTCTTCCCTCACTAGGCCTATCCTACAGGGCTACAGCAATAGTTATCAGCCACTTTGTAGACACTCACCTGTGCGCGTCCTGCCGCCAGCACCGCCGCTCACATTCCCATCATGCAACACGTCAACATGTTTTATTTAGGAAATAATTAAATTGAAAAAAATGCGAATTAACGTGATATTAATAATTCTAAGTATATAATAATGAAACTTTATGCTCGAAAATTGATTGATGGAATTAATTAACCTTAAATAGTTTATTTCTTAGTTACGTAGATAGGCTAGACTAGAGTACCTTGAATACCAGTGTTCTTCAACCTTTTTTGATGTCGTCCACCCCAGTGTGCCCCTCACCCCATGCCTCACTCCTGTCATGTAGTAACAGGAAAGAAGCTGGATACCCCCCCCCCACACATTACAGCTCTCTCAAGTCACAGAGAGAGTACAGGATTGCTGTGGTCATCAAAAAATCCATTTGAACAAAAAGGGAGTCACTGGTGGACAAGCAGCGTTCTCTGGACGGTGCGCAAAAATAGTGTTCAAAATTGAGTTTGCAGACATATTTGCGTTTGCGTAAATGCTTCCGCAAACGCAAATCCGCAAACATTTACACTGTCCCAAATCCGCAAACGAATTCAGACTTCTGCAATTTGCGGAAGTTGTGGTTTGCGGAAGTGTTTGCGGAAGTGCCCACCTCTGACACACCTATAGATTTTTACTACTGAATCTACTGAACTTTAAATCATTACCTCCTAGATTCCTGACTGTCCTGCAAGATCCAAGGCTAATGCAATGCTTTGTTCCTTGTGTTAGGTCATCTTTCCTGATACAGTTCCCCAAGATGAACCTGCAATCAAATAAATCATTAATCAACACTTGTTAGTGACACATCATCCAGTTTGTGTTCATTAGGAACCACCAGAATTATTGTTTTGAGCAGCCACTCAACGTTCATGTCACCGTGCTATGTTAATGAATGTGTGGTTTTGAGCAGCCAACTCAACGTTCATGTCACCGTGCTATGTTAATGAATGTGTTGTTTTGAGCAGCCAACTCAACGTTCATGTCAGTGCTATGTTAATGAATGTGTTGTTTTGAGCAGCCAACTCAACGTTCATGTCACAGTGCTATGTTAATGAATGTGTTGTTTTGAGCAGCCAACTCAACGTTCATGTCAGTGCTATGTTAATGAATGTGTTGTTTTGAGCAGCCAACTCAACGTTCATGTCACAGTGCTATGCTAATGAATGTGTTGTTTTGAGCAGCTAACTCAACGTTCATGTCAGTGCTATGCTAATGAATGTGTTGTTTTGAGCAGCTAACTCAACGTTCATGTCACCGTGCTATGTTAATGAATGTGTTGTTTTGAGCAGCCAACTCACGTTCATGTCAGCTATGTTAATGAATGTGTGTTTGAGCAGCCACTCACGTTCATGTCACCGTGCTATGTTAATGATGTGTTTCTTGAGCAGCCAACTCAACGTTTCATGTCACTGTGCTATGTTAATGAATGTGTGTTTGACAGCCACTCAACGTTCATGTCACCGTGCTATGTATATGATGTGTTGTTTGGCAGCCAACTCAACGTTCATGTCCTGTGCTATGCTAATAATGTGTTGTTTTGAGCAGCTAACTCAACGTTCATGTCACAGTGCTATGTTAATGAATGTGTTGTTTTGAGCAGCCAACTCAACGTTCATGTCACAGTGCTATGTTAATGAATGTGTTGTTTTGAGCAGCCAACTCAACGTTCATGTCACAGTGCTATGCTAATGAATGTGTATGGCATAGCGATGTGTTCACCCCACCCTCCACTGCACCATGCCCTATTATACTCTGAGTCTGTGGTGGGGTTAGCCTCGGGGGCATAGCGATGTGTTCACCCCACCCTCCACTGCACCATGCCCTATTATACTCTGAGTCTGTGGTGGGGATAGCCTCGGGGGCATAGCGATGTGTTATTATAATTAGAAAAAAAATAGAAAAAAATTGGTATAAATATTGGTATAAAAAATAAAAATAAAAATATTCACTACTAATGCATAATGTGTGAGGTGTGAGGGCGATCATGCGTTACCTTATGACTGACAAAGCTTCAAGCACTTACTATACACTTTATTAATACAACTGAGTCAGTGTTTGCATCAATACAAAACACTGATCCTCCCCGAGACTATCTGGAGAGATCATTATACACAGCTTTAACAAAACAACTAACAGGACCAATCATATTCCCTTCATTAACCCCTTGAGACCCACAACGTAATTTCCATTGTAATTTGACAACCATTAGATGATTTTTAATGAATATAAGCAGTTTTTTATAGATATGACCTGTTTAATATCCTTGTCGACAAACTAATTTGGTATATTAAGTTAGTTTTCGTAATTTTATGGTTCGACAACAGACATTTTTTTATAGCAAAGGAGATATCTAGGTGTGAAGGGGTTAAGTGCAGACGCATCAACACTGGAATGTACAGACTAATTTCCTCCCACATCTGAATGCAGACACAGAGCCTCATCTTGAAACCATTATGCTCACCACACAATTGTTCGCTACACCGCAATATATACAGCCACACCTAACTACAACAAATTGTGCTCAGCAACAACAGCATATGTCTACAACCTATTCAAAATTTCAATCAACATGGACAGTTGTTCAGAGCTCACCATCAGGCACAGGACTTGCTTGATTAAAGATTTCACCTGTCACAACAAGCAAGAAGAACTCACCCCCTTCACCCTGAGCTCTCTAGTTAACTGCTGAGTCCATGTTAAGTAATGATCAGGAGTGAGGAAGTGTGTGACATTATGCTTCAACAGGTTACTTATATTATCATTATCACCATTGCTATTATGGTTGAGAACATTGTATAAAGTACGTATTTGAAACTTCCCTCAATTTCCTAAAATATATTTCATCAAAGAAGGAAACTCCATCTGCCACTCGAGTATAACTTATTAATGAAGTGATTGCTATTTCTTTCACCAGTAGATTTGTATTATTTCTCTCTGATCTCAATATCTATAATAAATAAATTATAATCTGAATGAATAAAACAAGGTTAAACTTAATAATTTAGAGATATACTATACACAAGTTTGTAACAACATTACATTTTCTACTATGCCAACTACTGGATTCATGATTTAAGTTTGAGTATCTTACAACACTTCCACACACACATGCTGATACACAACTTTGGACCAACGATACACTTGGGACAAAAAAGTACAACCAGCTGCATTAAAACTGCCATGAAAATACTGGAGATCCTGCCTTGGTCTTACTGTGGCCTGTCTCGAGGGTAGAACTCTGCCAGGGTGGAGGCGGGGATACGCTTGAGCATCTCCTTGGGGAAGATACGCAGCAGCTGCCACCCAATATCCAGGGACTCAAAGATGGTGCGCTTCATGTAAGACCCTTGCGAGATGAAGGTTTTCTCGAACTTACCCAGGAACTCGAGGTATAGCAAGTCATCGGCCGTTAGAGCCTCTTCACCCACCACAGCTTTCATGGCCTGCAGGTCCTTGGCGATGGCGTAGCAGGCATAGAGCTGGTTGGACACGTCGGAGTGGTCCTTCCGTGTCATGCCGTCGCCGATGGCAGACTTCATGAGACGGGAGAGGGAGGGGAGGACGTTGATGGGCGGGTAGATCTGACGGTTGTGCAGCTGCCGCTCCACGTAGATTTGTCCCTCCGTGATGTACCCGGTGAGATCGGGGATGGGGTGAGTGATATCTTGAATGAAAACAAAGACTGTGAGCCCTTTGATCCTTAGCAACCTTAGGTGTTGTGTTCACGCTCTCTAAGTAATCCTGTGAGCCCTTTGATCCTTAGCAACCTTAGGTGTTGTGTTCACGCTCTCTAAGTAATCCTGTGAGCCCTTTGATCCTTAGCAACCTTAGGTGTTGTGTTCACGCTCTCTAAGTAATCCTGTGAGCCCTTTGATCCTTAGCAACCTTAGGTGTTGTGTTCACGCTCTCTAAGTAATCCTGTGAGCCCTTTGATCCTTAGCAACCTTAGGTGTTGTGTTCACGCTCTCTAAGTAATCCTGTGAGCCCTTTGATCCTTAGCAACCTTAGGTGTTGTGTTCACGCTCTCTAAGTAATCCTGTGAGCCCTTTGATCCTTAGCAACCTTAGGTGTTGTGTTCACGCTCTCTAAGTAATCCTGTGAGCCCTTTGATCCTTAGCAACCTTAGGTGTTGTGTTCACGCTCTCTAAGTAATCCTGTGAGCCCTTTGATCCTTAACAACCTTAGGTGTTGTGTTCACGCTCTCTAAGTAATCCTGTGAGCCCTTTGATCCTTAGCAACCATAGGTGTTGTGTTCACGCTCTCTAAGTAATCCTGTGAGCCCTTTGATCCTTAACAACCTTAGGTGTTGTGTTCACGCTCTCTAAGTAATCCTGTGAGCCCTTTGATCCTTAACAACCTTAGGTGTTGTGTTCACGCTCTCTAAGTAATCCTGTGAGCCCTTTGATCCTTAGCAACCTTAGGTGTTGTGTTCACGCTCTCTAAGTAATCCTGTGAGCCCTTTGATCCTTAGCAACCTTAGGTGTTGTGTTCACGCTCTCTAAGTAATCCTTTGTTCACTCTTTCTAAGTAGCTTCCTTATTTTCTAATGTTCTTAAGTAGGTGTGTTATGCAGGGCAGGTGATGTGCAGGAGGTCAGGGTGAGGGACGTACACCCACTGTAGGGTGTGTGGTGTGGAAGTCATCTATCTCTCTAGACTTTATACCACTCAAAGAGACCTGATTCTGGCTTTTGACTTTTACAGGAACCTTTCAGTAATACAAAAGCATGCAATAGCAGACCCAGCAGCTTGAATGCAAACCTATCTATGCAGTTCAACCATGAAGCTCCTTATCAACTGTTGGATTCATAAAAAAGCTTAAAGTGCTCACACCAGAGAAGATAAGGTGTAGCAAAGGGTGACTGCAGCTAAAGCTCTATCAACAAACATTTTCATTCCAAACAAAACTACACTTTCAACAAGAGAAGACAACAAGATTTCAAGAGAAGTGACAGGACACCTTCCGAACTAAATTGGCCCACCCCCCTTTTTTTATTCTCTTACTGTCTTCTTTATAGGGACTGGCAACTAAGCGGGGTTTGTGTTACCTCTTTGTGTTGTACCCTTGGACAGTCCTTTGTGTTGGAAAAAAAAAAAAACCTACTACAGGAAAACCTCATTTAACCGGCATTCAAAACAACGGCACTAATCGACCCAGGCATTTTTTTTTTTTTTTTTTTCTCTCCGGGCCTCCAGCAGGGAGGACCACGGGCTAGCTTGAGCTCGTCAGAGAGATCCTGCGAAAAAAGAGAGGAGTGTGTTCGTGCTGCTGGCGTGCGACACGAGGACTGGCTTGTCCATCCTGACGAGGAGTGCGGGGTAGAAAGGGGCACTCGGCAGGATAACACACTTAAACCCAGGCATTAATTAGGTATCATTATTTCAAAAACTGAGAAAATCTGCAGAAATTTAGTTCAAATTTGGCAGGGTACGCAGGGTTGGCAACCCTTTCATCCCTTTCACTGTTAAACTCTGGAACTCTCTTCCTGTTTCTATTTTTCCACTTTCCTATGACTTACATCTTTTCAAAAGAAGAGTAACAAGACACCTCCCGAACTAAATTGGCTCACCCCTCTTTTTTTATTTTATTCTCTTAATGTCTTCTTTATAGGGACTGGCAACTAAGCGGGCTTTGTGTTACCCATTTTTGTTGTGCCCTTGGCCAGTTCCTTGTGATGGGGGGGGGAAAAAAAAAAAAAAAAAAAAAAAAAAGAGGATTTTGGGCGATTCCATAAGAGTAACTCTCAAAACAACGGCAAAATGAGTTATCCGGCATGCGCTCCCCCCAGAGGGTGCCAGATAAACGAGGTTTTCCTGTACTACTACTACCTACTACTACTACAAAATAAATATAAAAATACTACTACTATCTACTACTACCTACTACCACTACTACTACTACTACTATCTATCTATTATAATTATCAACAAGAGGCTTAAGTTCTCACCATCGTTAGGCATGGTGAGGATGGGGATCTGCGTGATGGAGCCCTGGCGCCCCTCCACCCTCCCCGCACGCTCATAGATGGTGGCCAAATCAGTGTACATGTAGCCAGGGAAACCACGACGGCCGGGCACCTCCTCTCGGGCAGCAGAAACCTGGCGGGGGAAATGTGTGAGCGTTCTGGCGGCCATTTCTATTCCTGTAGCCACAAGTTAACAAAAATAGTGAAATAAAAAAAAACTAAATAGAAATGAAGAAAAGTTTAATTAAAGTGAAATTAAAAAGTTAACCCCTTGAGACCCAGAACGTATCCTTCATTGTAATTTGGGTACCATTAGACAATGTTTTGTGAATATAAGCAATATTTCATACATATGACCTGTTTAGTATCCTTTTCCACTACAGCTAAGTATTAATTATCCGACCTTGGGGGGACCGAAGGTAGGTCGGATAATTGGAATAGTCGGATGTTCGGATATCACAGTAACCATAAACGTAAGGACAAAATGGTATAGAACATAACAGATGCAGCTCTTGAAGGCCGGTCCAGTGGTATACGCGAAAGTAAAATTCATGCATAAATAAAGCCACAAATCAATGTTTTCTATAAACTAAAAAAAAAAAAAAAACTAAGTAAAATAAATGGCCAAAACAAGACACAATGTGGTGGTGAAAAAAGTCGGTTGTTTGGACAAGTCGGATGTTTGGAGGTCGGATGTTGGGAATTTGGCTGTAACTAATTTGATATATTCAGTAACTTTTTCGTAATTTTAGGAGGAACAAGAAGAACGTGAAGACCCCCTCCCCGCCCCATGACAAAGGCACAGAGGACCCCCATGCCAGCACCCCAAGACCCCCATGCCAGCACCCCAAGACCCCCATGCCAGCCAAGCCTCACCTCACGCAGGGCCTCGGCGTAAGAGGACATATCGGTGAGGATGATGAGCACGTGCTTCTCACACTGGTAGGCGAGGTACTCCGCCGTGGTGAGGGCGAGGCGCGGCGTGATGATGCGCTCAATGGTCGGGTCGTTAGCCAGGTTGAGGAACAAACACACATTCTCCATGGAGCCGTTCTCCTCAAAGTCCTGTTGATAGAGGGGGTTACAATACAATGGCATTTTTATTTTATCTTTTTTTATTTTACGATGGAGCCTATAGTGCCAGTAAGCTATTAAAATTTGTCTCTATTTGCCTCTGGTGGCATATATTTTTGAGAAGGGTTATGTGAAGCTCTTTTTTTTTTCCCCCCTTCTTTAAACTATTCATATTACTTAGAATTTAGATTAGTTCCTATTTTTCACTGCTTTTACTTGGCATTATTTTGAGTGATTGTGATGGCTTTCTATTAATTACACTACTATTAATAAATACACATTATTCATATAGAGGGCCATAGACGGCTCACTGACCTGCTTGAAGAACCGCGCCGTCTCCATGTTGACACCCATGGCGGCAAACACGATGGCAAAGTTGTCCTTGTGGTCGTCCAGAACCCCCTTGCTTGCTTGCTTGACGAGGCCAGCCTGACGACAGATCTGGGCGGCGATCTCGTTGTGGGGGAGACCGGCGGCGGAGAAAATGGGGATCTTCTGCCCTCTGGTGGGGAGGATTCAAGAATGTTGTTAGAATTGTTAGAACAATCATGTATCTATGTATGACTTAAATCTTTTTAAGAGAAGAGTGACAAGACACCTCCCAAACTAAATTGGCCCACTCCCCTTTTTTTTATTCTCTTACTGTCTTCTTTATAGGGACTGGCAACTAAGTGGGCTTTGTGTTACCTCTTTTTGTTGTGCCCTTGGCCAGTCCTTTGTGATGTATAAAAAAAAAAAAAAAAAAAAAAAAAAATAAAATAAAAAAAAAAAAAAAAAAAAAAAAAAAAAATCGGACAAGACTACAGAAGAGGAACAATAAAGTCCTATAATATGACGTCACCCACCTGGCAATGGAGTTCATGACGTCAATGGAGGAGATGCCAGTCTGAATCATCTCCTCGGGGTAAGTTCTGGACCAGGGGTTGATGGGCTGGCCTGTGGCGGGACACAACCAATAAGGAAACACCATTACCAAGCATTCTCAACACACCAAGCATTTCACGGTTTTTTTCACCACTATCCACACACTTCACCACCATAAATACAGTAACTAGACTAGCTGATTTCTATTTCTAGCTAGACCAACCACTTCACCACCACTCCAAGCATTCTCACCACTATCCACACACTTCACCACTACTATCCACACACTTCACCACTATCCACACCCTTCACCACAAGATTATATAGACATTAAAAGAAGAAATTTATATAAATAATGATCATATGCAGTAATAAGATCTTACACGATCCACTTCTGGATCTTACACACACAGACATGATGAGCCATTCCATCCAGCAGGGATTTTATGAATAAATATCTTGTCGCCCAGTATCTTCAAAATGTCCTTACTGGGCGACAGTTTTCCATCACTGGGAGACTTTTTGGTCGCCCAGTTAGCATGTTAAAAAATGCACTGCTACTCACCCTGGATGTCGAGGAAGTCTTCAGCCAGCACCGAGGGGCCCTGGTCGATGGGCTTGCCAGACCCGTTGAACACGCGGCCCAACATGTCCTCAGACACGGGGGTTCTGAGGATGTCGCCGGTAAACTCACACACGGTGTGCTTGGCATCTACACCTGACGTGCCCTCAAACACCTGCAAGTAGGTTCTCAGTTATACATCAAGCATTATCTCTACAGGTGATCATGATTTTAAGGAGGAATGCCGTGAAAATCCATTGAGGTAAATTTTCGCATTTTCAGGACAGTGTAAGGCCCATACCAAGAGTCATGATGAAGGTCGAGCGACGAACGGCGAACAACCGAGGAAGGGTACCATAAAAGGGACATTTTTTGGAACGAAGAGCAGCGACGAAGGTCGCCACGAAGACACGGGGGTACCCGTGTCTTCGACCGTCGTCGCTGCTCTTCGTTCCAAAAAATGTCCCTTTTATGGTACCCTTCCTTGGTCGTTTGTCGTTCGTTGCTCAACCTTCATCATGACTCTTTATCGGGCCTAAGTCTGCTGTGAACAGGCTGCCAATCCAATCACAAACATTATTCCTGACACATTAGTCATAACATCCTTCTTCCTTTGCATTCATATCAAAGAACTTTTGCAGCAAACATCATCAGGGTGCAGTCAGTTCGTACACAAGTAGATTCGTACACCAAAAAGTTGTTTCGTAGTCTACATGAAACCATAGTAGTTTCGTACACTCAGCTCAGAGTTGAACTTGACTACTAGAGTTATGAAACGACACCAGATATGTACGAAAAAACTCAAAATTAGTGTACAAAACAACTAACAAAACTTGGGTATGAAACAACTTGTGTACGAAACTCCCTGTAACCCCATCATCAGCATGACGGCCTCACCTGCACCACCGCCTTGGAGCCGCTGACCTCCAACACCTGACCCTTGCGCTCCGTCCCGTCCGCCAGGTGGAGGTTGACAATCTCCGCAAACTTTGGGAACTTGACATCGTCGAGGATGACCAGCGGTCCGTTGACGCCCGTGACTGTCTTGTAGCAGAGGCGCGGCTGTGCAATGTAGTCCCTCTGCACGGCCGCAATCTGCTCCATATGCCCCACGCTGGTCATTGCTGCAAGGATATAGGGATTGAAGCTATTAAATTTACACTCACTCAAGAGACGTATAGAGTGAGGGGCGATCTGATAGAAGTTTTTAAGTGGATAAAGGGATACAATAAAGGAGAGGTAGGAAAAGTTCTTACGGCTATTAACCAGGGTAGAACAAGAAGTAACGGATTCAAGCTGGAAAAGTGTAATTTAAAAAGGAAATAGGGAGAAACTGCTTCACAAATAGGGTGGTGAATGATTGGAATGAACTCAGTCGTCAGGTGGTCAATGCGGAGTCTATTGGGGTCTTTAAATGGAGTCTGGATAAATTCATGGATGGGGATGAAAGGTGGATGTAGGTAGTGTTAAGTAACAGAAACTACCTCGTGTAGGTCTCACGGCCTCTTGTAGCTTCCTTATTTTCTTATGTTCTTATGAAACGGGGCGGGGGGGGGGGGGTGATAAAGGGGATTGTAGTGGGAGGGACCATGAGATTAACTGATTTAACCCTTTCACACCCAGATCTTTCCTTTCCTATAAAAAATTGTATGTTGTCAAGCCATAAAATTATGAAAAGTAACTGAATATACCAAATTAGCTAGTGGACAAGGATACTTAACAGGTCATAAAAAATACGGGTAAATTTTCAGATGAACACCGAACTCACTTTGGTGGACGAAACTATTTTTTTCTGGTGTGTTTTTATGTGTTTTGAATGAACCTGCTAATCGTTTCTGTCGCAATTTTTTTTTTTTTTTTTTTTTGCAAAAATGACAACAAAAAAAAGAACCTAAACCTAGCCTAATGTTCACCTATACCTAACCTTACTCATACCAAACCTAACCTAACCTAGCCTTTACCTAACTATAAAAAATAAAAATAGAATACAAAATAAATAAAACTAACCTTTATCTACCTTTATAGAAAAAAGAAAAAAAATTGCGACAGAAACAGTTAGCAGATTCATTCAAAACACATAAAAACACACCAGAAAAAATAGTTTCGTCCACCAGTGAGTTTGGTGTTCATCTGGAATAATACCAAAATACGTGTTTCCGACGCATTATTTAGTCCCCACCCTAAAACCCTGCATTCCCACAGGTCCCCAAGCTTGTTTGGGGGCAGGGGGAGCGTAGGCCTATGGGCAAACGCTAGAAATTTACCGATATATAGGAATGATGATTTCTTACGTATATTATTTGCAATTCTGTAACACCCCACCCCCCCCGTTCCCAGGCCCGCTGTCATCGTGGGGGGGAGGGGGGGGCTACAGTTCAACAATCGGGATTGGTTTTTTTTAAATTTCGTCAGTTATCGACGCAGCTGAGATAGATCTCCACTGTAACCAGACAGCTCTCTCTCAGACTACCCCTAGAGAGCTGTCTGCTAGTGCTTATAGTGTTGGCCGAAGCCAGCACCCCGGGAGGCGGGTTACAAACCCCCGGCTAACACCCGGTACCCATTCACTGCTGGGTGGACAGGGGCTCGGGTTTTTAAGAAAACAGCCCAACTGTTTCCGCTCCGCCCGGGGATCGAACCCGGGACTTCTCGGTTGTCAACCGAGCGTGCTACCCCTACACTACGGAGTACCCCAACACTTTGCCCCCCTTCACCACACATACAGAAGGGCGCCCTTGCCTGCCGCCCTTCACCACACCCACAGCCTCCCAAACCTGCCCCATCACCACCACAACCCATCTTTTTCCCTTCACCACACACCCACAGCCTCCCAAACCTGCCGCCCCATCACCACCACAACCCATATTTTTCCCTCCCCAACACCACACACACGCCCCACCACACACCACACCATCACTCTACCTTCTATTAAGCCGGTAATAAGACGATCAACTTAAATCAGTGAAGAGCTGGCCGGGAAACAGACTGGCGCACTTCCTGGCTCGGCGGCGTCTGTCATATGATGTCAGCTGATCAATGGCAACGCGCAGCCTGGCGGGATCGAACCACGCACCACTTCTCTCTTTCGATCCTAAAATGGTTTATTCCGCGCCAAACTCAAAATGCTCAATGCTAGGTAATGAATAAGACTTAGTAAAGATCCTTATATATTAACCCCTTCACGCCCAGATCTTTCCCATGCTGTAAAAAATTGTCTGTTGTCGAGCCATAAAATTACGAAAAGTAGCTGAATATACCAAATTAGTTACGGTAGATAACAGTAAAGTCGCCAGGACAACTTTTTTTTCTGTTTACAGACGTGTGGTGGCGTTAATACTTACATTTCTACATCCATGATTTCAGGAAAGTTAGAAGGGGCTATCTGGAGAGTCTGTGTCATTTTGTGTTTTCATCTGTGTCATATCATGGCTATAAATGAACAAATTACAAAAATATCTACAAAGTGGCTACCAACAAAAAAGTCGCCATCTAGTGTTTATTTACTGAGTGTCCTACCTACCGCTGTCGTCGTCGCCCGAAAAAAAAACGAGTAGCGAAATTTGAAACCGTATATACTCGCAGATACAAAGCATAAAACAACGCTGAAACAGAGTAGATTATACAGGCATCCTGAGGCATGATATAAACTATTGTGTATCATCTTCAGTGGCACATAAAAATCAGTAGTAATGCTATAATTCGTAATATATGGCGCCTGGTGACATGATTGCAGGTGGCGACTTTACTGTTATCTACGGTAGTGGACAAGGATACTAAACAGGTCATATCTATAAAATATTGCTTATATTCACTAAAAATCATCTAATGGCACCCACATTACAATGGAAATTACGTTCTGGGTCTCAAGGGGTTAATATTCTTGCACTATCCTTTACTAAAAATCTGAACTGGAAATCTCACACCTCATCTCTTGCTAAAACAATTTCTAATGAATGTATGAAGTTAGGTGCCCTGTGGCGTCTGCGTCCTTTTTTTTCTCCCTCCCAGCTGCTTGCTATCTACGTATAGGGGCCTTATCCTTGCTTATCTATAACTATAGGGGTTCCATCTAAGCATGAAATATCGTTTACCTTGACACAGAATGCATAATATTTCACATTAATCCTCACAGTTTAAATTGCATTAAGAAAACGCTGTAATTCCTTAGATGGATGAATGGATGGATGAATAGATAGACAGATGGGTAGATAGTTGGATGGATGGATGGAGGAGAGATTCATGGATGGATGGTGGTGTGTGTGTGTGTGTGTGTGTGTGTGTGTGTGTGTAAGGTTATAAGTATGTAAGCTTTTAGCCTCCTTGTGTCGGGGTCGAGGGAAGGAGAGAGGAAGGGGCATTTTGTTGTAGCTACACACGTCACGGGCAGCACAATCAGAATAGAATAGAATAGAATAATAAAAAGAGAAGGCAGGAGATGGGGAAGTGGGGATAGGGAGAAGAATAGATGGGTGAGAGAAAAGAGGCTAGTATGAGGAAAAGTCTCCGGGGCTTAACCCAGGTGCTGCACGTGTTTGTATGTTGTTGTGGGTCCGACTGGGCACGCTTTCTCAAGTCGCACGAATCAAACAGGAGAAAACCACTCTGGGACGGCATGGCAGGGTATGGGTCATGAAAGTACACAATCATCGCTGACGTCACCAGTACGTGTTGCTCCTGTCAAACACTGTGACACTGGCCAGGCAGTTTTGATGACGTCACCTGTACCAGTGCAATCCCCACCCCTTCCTAAGCCCAGGCAGGTAGTGGGTGAGTGAGTGGGTGGGGGAGTGCCATGGAGTACGTGTGTGTGTGCGTGTGTGTGTGTGTGTGTCAAGACTAATACCGTGTCCATCTGTGAGAAGTGCAGGGTATTGAAGAAGGGATAGGAGAGGGATGGGAGGGGCAGGAAGAGGATAAGTTTAAGTGTTGAGGCTCGAATGGTGAAATGTTGAGTGAGTGAATGTGAGTTCCATGTAGCGTGGGCGGGTAAGGCGTGAGAGAAGCAGAGAAGTAGAGTGGAGAGGGAGTAAAGCAGTGGTGTTGCTAGGTATATCTGTCTATGGGGGGGGGCACCTGGGGGGGGCATGGCTGAGTATGGCGGGGGGCACTAGCCAAGCGGAGCTCAGGGACATATTCTAATGCAATATTGAAGGGTATAAGGGCACCGGATTATCATGGGGCGGCACGTACACCCCCTGTACGTAACTACGCCACTGGAGTAAAGGGAGGGTACATAAGCAGCCCAAAGTGAGGAGGGAAGAGAGGTGAAAAGTTTAGAGGTGCTGAAAGGCTTATCCAACACGGCTCCCAGTCTCGCTGCAACAACTGGCTGGAGCTCTAGGGGACGAGAGGCGATCAGTCTGTCCCAGCCACGCACGGGGAAGTGTTCACCAGATTCAGTGTCTAATCATTCGTTGGATTTCTACAACTAAAAGACGTAACCACGTACGTGAAGACTCGTTCATCTTGAGACCCAGAACGTAATTTCCATTGTAATTTGGGTACCATTACACGATTTTTAGTGAATATAATCAATATTTTATAGATATGACCTGTTTAGTATCCTTGTCGACTAACTCATTTGGTATATTCAGTTACTTTTCGTAATTTTATGCCTCGACAACATACAATTTTTCATAGCAAAGGAAAGATCTGGGTGTGAAAGAGTTAATTAAAGCGCTAAAAACTAAACTCCCCTTTTCTAATTCTCTTACTGTCTTCTTTATAGGGACTGGCAACTTGGCGGGTTTTGTGTTACCTCTATTTGTTGTGCCCTTTGCCAGTCCTTTGTGATGTAAAAAAAAAAAAAACTAAACTAAACTGAACGTGCATTTCCTTGATCATTGCCAGCTCAGCAGGAAGTTCACGTTGTCACTCAAGGAGCAACAATGGGTATTCCTGACGAGGAGGCATCGGAGGAGGCCTGTGGCTGCCTCTACCTAGTGCTGGGCGTGCTGTCGGCGGTGTGGCTGGTCTACAAGATTGCCAATGCCACACAGAGCAGGTGAGTCACGCCCAAGCAAGGTCACGCCGCCCAAGGTTATCGCAGTAGTCAATAAAGCTTTAAAAGGAGGCTAGACAGTGTTATAGATGGGGATGAAAGGTAGATGTAGGTATTAAGTAACAGATTAAGAGTAAGAGTGAATAACAGATTAAGAGTAAATACAACCAATAATCCAAGACTCAACTCAATCATAAAATGAAACACTTTATAATGATTTCAACCAAAGATCATCGCCTTCTTATGCACACACGCTCCCACCGGCAGAATGTTCTATAACCTCTTGAGACCCAGAACGTGATTTTTAATGTAATTTGGGTACCATTAGTCGGTTTTTAGTGATTATAAGCAATATTTTATAGATATGTCCAGTTTAGTATCCTTGTCGACTAACTAATTTGGTATATTCAGTGACTTTTCGTAATTTTATGGCTCGACAACATACATTTTTTTATAGCAAAGGAAAGATCTGGGCTTGAAGGGATAGGAGAGAAGGTGGTGATGGTGAGTGATAGAATGTTGTGAAAGGAGGTGATGAAGGAATGGTTAAAGATAGGGAATGGAAGAAAAGGGAAGAAGTGTTTAGCAGAGAGGAAGAAGATGAAGAGAAGGATAATAAACGAAAGATCTGGGCGTGAAGGAGTTAAGCTAAAATTAAAGTACCTTAATATATAGATACCCTAGCTAATATGACAAAGATTCCAATGTGTTGTAGGTGGTTTGCGTGGGTGATGCACTTTTGCACCAAGGACATCTTCCCCGCACTGGAGGAGATTAAGAAGGAACACTTCGCACCATGTCAGCCATTGTCTCCAACGACCCGGAACTACGCAAGAATAACTCCATCAGAATCTTGGAAATCGGAGTTGGCACAGGTGTGTATGTAGTAGTAGTAGTGGTAGTAGTAGTAGTGGTAGTGGTGGTAGTAGTAGTACGTGGTAGTAGTAGAAGTGGTAGTGGTAGTAGTAGTAGTAGTAGTTGTAGTAGTAGTAGTGGTGGTAACAGTAGTAATGGTAGTAGTGGTGGTGGTAGTGGTAGTAGTAGTGTAGTAGTAGTAGTAGTGGTAACAGTAGTAATGGTAGTAGTAATGGTGGTAGTGGTAGTAGTAGTAGTGGTGGTAACAGTAATAGTGGTAGTAGTAGTAGTAGTAGTTGCAGGAGGACCATACCCCCCCTCCCCCCCCTAAAGGCTGATTCACACTATACGTAACGTGACCGGTCCGCAACGTACCGGTCCGGACCGTATAAATATTCTTCAATGATAAACCTAAGTCGTTATCGTAAATTGTTGAACGGCCCCTTACTTGACTTGCATAGTTACCGCAGTTAACTTTAGCCCAACTAGCGAGGCTTGCACAGTACAAACACAAAGATAGATAACGATAAGACCTGAACAAGATAATGACAATGGTGGATAACTATACCTAATATGAAACTCCTAAGGTGTCAACTTCGCCCACTACCCCGCCGGCAGTCGTCTAGTCGTCGTGGACCCCAACCCTCACTTTAAATCCTACTTCGACGACAACATCAAAAACTTCTCTCACATTCAAGCCGAGGAGTTCATCGTTACTACGGGTGAGACGGACTTCCATTTTTTTCTTCTAATCAACGTTATCAATCTTATCGCCTATAAACAAAATAGTAATCGCCCAACATAATGAAATGACCTTGGAACATTAATGAGTACATAAACATCTATTCACATTCATAGTGCCTTAACCCTTGAGACCCATAACGTAATTTCCATTGTAATTTGGGTACCATTAGACAATTTGAATGAGTATGAGCAGTATTTTATAGATAATTACCTGGATAGTACCCTTGTCCACTAGCAAATTTGGTATATTAAGTCACTTTTCGTAATTTTATGGCTAACAACACGATTTTATATAGCAAAGGAAAGATCTGGGCATGAAGGGGTTAAGTTTGCTATGTTAGATCTAGTTAATCATTGGTTTGTGTTTCTTCCTAGGTGATGAAATGTCAGCGGTGAGTGACGGCTCGGTGGATGTGGTGGTGGAGACGCTGGTGTTGTGTAGCCTCGCGTCCGATAAGGTGGAGGCGACGCTGAAGGAGATACAACGCGTCCTTGTTCCGGTACGCCCCCAATCCTCCCTCTCTCTCTCTCTCTCTAGAAAAGACAGTATCAAGCCTTATTTTAAAGCCTCTCAAAAAAAAATGACAACCTTCTTACAGGAACTACCACGTGCAGGTCTCGCAGCCTTTCGTACTTCTTATTTGCTTGTTTTATATTCTATGAAAGCTCTCTCTTTGCTTTTGCTTTCGTCTCTCTCTCTTGCACGCTCGGTCTTGTTCTCTCTCTCTCCTCATTGAAAAACAAAAGGACAGCTTATCATGAAACCTTTCCTCTCACAAAAATCCTGCCTTCTTTTCTCTCTCAAAAAACAAAACAGCCTTATTTGAAAGCCCTCTAACATTTTTTTTCTTACTCACGTCCGGTCTCCAGCCTTCGTACTTCCTTCTTTTCGACTTTTTTTATCTCTCTTCTGAGCCTCTCTAATATTCTCTCTCTCTCTCTCTCTCTCTAGCCTGCCTTCTATTCTAAGCTCTCTCTCTCTCAATAAACTCCTTCTTCTTTCTACTCCTCTCTCTAAAAAAAAAAGACAGCCTTCTTATTTGAAAGCCTCTCTCTCTCTAAAAAAAAAGACAGCCTTCTTATTTGAAAGCCTCTCTCTCTCTCTCTAAAAAAAAAGACAGTATCAAGCCTACTTATTTATTCATATTTGCGTTTTCATTTTTCAGGGCGGCAAATTTTACTTCATGGAACACATCGCCGAGTTTGACCTGAAGAAGTACAGGTGGCGGCGACGGCTTCAGGACGTGTTAACCTACTGGATCCCCGTTTGGCCCTTTATTTTCGACGGCTGCTGCTTGGACCGTGAGACCCTGCCAGCCATACAGCAGGCAGGGTTCTCATCGGTACAAGCCCAGAAGTACTACGCGCCCGTGCCTAATATCCTCTTCGATCCTGAGCGTCCCAACCTGAAGGGGGTCGCCACGAACTAGAATTTTTTTTCCCTCGTTTTGTTTTATTAGCTATTCATGTGTGTGTGTGTGTGTGTGTGTGTGTGTGTGTGTGTGTGTGTGGTTTTGTTTTATTTAGCTATTCATATGTGTGTGTGTGTGTGTGTGTGTGTGTGGTTTTGTTTTATTTAGCTATTCATATGTGTGTGTGTGTGTGTGTGTGTGTGTGTGTGTGTGTGTGTGTGTGTGGTTTTGTTTTATTTAGCTATTCATATGTGTGTGCGTGTGTTTCTTTTTATTAGCTATTCATATGTGTGTGTATGTGTGTGTGGTTTTGTTTTATTTAGCTATTCATATGTGTGTGTGTGTGTGTGTGTTTCTTTTTATTAGCTATTCATATGTGTGTGTGTGTGTGTGTGTGTGTGTTGTGTTTCTTTTTATTAGCTATTCATATGTGTGTGTGTGTGTGTGTGTGTGTGGTTTTGTTTTATTTAGCTATTCATATGTGTGTTTGTGTGTGAGTGGTTTTTCTTCGCTTGTTTATGTGTGTGCATGTGTTGTTTACATATTACATAAAAGCCGCAAGAAAGTCAATGAATTAAATAGACCGAAACAAATAAAAAATCATTATCATGTTATTTGTGAAATTTCGAAAAATGATGCAACAATCTTAATAATAAAAGAAGTACTGCAAAAAATCTTGTGTTTATAGTGTATAGACCCGTCAGGGTGGCTCGGTTGGTAGAGCTGTGGGCTCGCGTGCAGCGTCCCTGCATTCGGTCAGCGGTTCGAGCCTACCAGGTTCGTCCTGGCGTAGTGGCGCTTTGTATAGTCAATAACCATAGTATAATAAGACAATAACCTTGTCGTTGGTACTTGCAAAGTGTCTAGATAGGATCATAGTATCTTATATATCTTATAGTGTATAGCCTATATAAGTGTAGGCCTATACATATAGCCTAAATGGACCAGCTTGAATGTCATAGGAAGCGACTGACACACACAACACACATGAAGGCGAGTAAAATTAATACAAAAATGCTTGAGAAGGCGAGTTTATATTTGACTTATGCAATAATCACTGCAAATAACTACATCCACTGCTTGTGTCTTGTTTCCTTCTTTCAATTTTCATAACTCTTGCATAATCGCTACCAAACCACCTTCGTCGCCTCCTTCAACGCCTCTGTTCGCTACCCTCGTATAATGATGGGTGGGGCGGGGCGGGGCACACGGCTATCACGGCTCCGGGCAGGCGTCTGGTCTGGGCCCCTGATAAGCGCGGCAGACCACCCGCCGGAGGTCCTGTTGCGCCTCCGTCAGTACCTCCGACGAGAACTCCTGATTGAAACACCGATTAATCTCTTGAGACACAGAACGTAATTTCCATTGTAATTTGAGTACCATTAGACGATTTTATAGTGAATATAAGCAATATTTTATAGATATGACCTGTTTAGTATCCTTGTCCATTAGCTAATTTGGTATATTAAGTTAGTTTTTGTAATTTTATGGCTAACAACAGACCATTTTATATAGCTAAGGAAAGATCTGGGCGTGAAGGGGTTAATCTCTCTCCTACTGATGCTGTTTCGCTTGCTCCATATTCAGTATAAATAAATATGGTGTTAATTTGAATGATGTATAAATCGCGACTCTTCCATATTCAGTCTAAAGAAACATGTATAAATCGCAAGTCTTCCATATTCAGTCTAAATAAACATGTATAAATCGTAACTCTTCCATATTCAGTCTAAATAAACATGTATAAATCGCAACTCTTCCACATTCAGTCTAAATAAACATGTATAAATCGTAACTCTTCCACATTCAGTCTAAATAAACATGTATAAATCGCAACTCTTCCACATTCAGTCTAAATAAACATGTATAAATCGTAACTCTTCCACATTCAGTCTAAATAAACATGTATAAATCGTAACTCTTCCACATTCAGTCTAAATAAACATGTATAAATCGCAACTCTTCCATATTCAGTCTAAATAAACATGCTGTTGAATGATGTATAAATCGCAACTCTTGATTACAATGCTCCTTATCGTCTGTATATTCTTAATACAGAATTAATTTTGTCTACTGTGCTTATATTTTTTCCTCCATACACCGTAAAAAAAACTATTAAAAAAGTAAGTAAATAGATGCATAGAGAGACAAAATACACATTAAGAGGTTATCGGTTAACAGAAATGAAGGGAAAACTAGTTAAATTTAAAGTAAGGGTGACAGTGTGTGTAGACAACCCCTTGAGACCCAGAGCGTAATTTCCATTGTAATTTGTGTACCATTAGACGATTTTTAGTTAATATAAGCAATATTTTGTAGATATGACCTGTTTAGTATCCTTGTCGACTAACTAATTTGGTATTTTCAGTTACTTTTTTTAATTTTATGGTTCGACAACATACAATTTTTTTTATAACAAAGGAAAGGGTCTGTGTGTGAAGGGGTTAACACTGCCTGACCTCGTTTCACCCTCATAACCTCGTATACACTTACCTCGTTGATCAGTATCCAAGGGACGTAATCAAGGGCTGGGTTAAGGGCGGCCTGCACTCGGCCCACCCCTTGTTGCAGCCTCACACCTTCCGTCGAGGCCGCGCATCCCTGCACCTCGTCCAAGGCCACCCCGGTCTCGTTGGCACACTAAAAGAACAAGGAATAGTACATTTTATTTTATTTGTTTACATCACAAAGAACATAAGAACATAAGAACATAAGAAAATAAGGAAGCTACAAGAGGCCGTGAGACCTACACATGGTAGTTCCTGTTACTCAACACTACCTACATCTACCTTTCATCCCTATCCATGAATTTATCCAGCCTCCATTTAAAGCTCCCTAATGACCCCGCACATAGACCACTGTAAATCTGTAGACCACTGTAGATATAGTGGTCTATGCCCGGCACAAATTACCCGTCTACTGAGTCCATTCCAATCATTTACCACCCTATTTGTGAACCAGTTTTTCCCTATTTCTTTTTTAAATCTACGCTTTTCCAGCTTGAATCCGTTACTTCTTGTTCTACCCTGGTTAATAGCCGTAAGAACTTTTCCTACCTCTCCTATATTAAATCCCTTTAAAAGGACTGGCCAAGGGTTAAAAAAAAGACGTAATAAAAAGTCCTCTTGGTTGCCAGTCCCTATATATGAAAGAGAGAAAGAATTATATACAGAAAGAAAAAATGCCATGAAATAATGAAGAGATTAATAGCTAAAAGTAAGAAACAATTTACACATTTTGGCTCTATTCTCTACGTGATTTCTTTTTTTCGTTTTACCTTGTTTATTGTTTGTCCTCCCATTTACCCTTAACCCCTTCACGCATAGATCTTTCCTTTACTATAAAAAATGGTCTGTTGTTACCCATAACATTTCGAAAAGTAACTAAATATACCAAATTAGTTAGTGGACAAGGATACTAAACAGGTCATGATTATCTACAAAATATTGCTTTATATTCACTCAAAATCGTCTAATGGTACCCAAATTACAATAGAAATTACGTTCTGGGTCTCAAGGGGGACGGGTGTCAACCGTGTCATACTACTCACCAGCAGGATTCCCGGGACGCCCCTGAACCTATGCATGACGCAACGTGTGAACTCCATAAGGACGCAGGGGTCGGCGGTGACGTTCTTAGAACAGGTCATCATCAGGTTGGCCTCGCACTCCCGCCGCCCGTGTTGACAGTGGAACGTCCCGGGTGTCACCTCCTGCGAAGACCAAGGAATCGACGACTATAGAGAGTTGGATTAATGATACTGGATGCTGTTAATTGGGATCCAGGACTATAGAGAGTTGGATTAATGATACTGGATGCTGTTAATTGAATCCACGACTATAGAGAGTTGGATTAATGATACTGGATGCTGTTAATTGAATCCACGACTATAGAGAGTTGGATTAATGATACTGGGTGCTGTTAATTGTAATCCAGGACTATAGAGAGTTGGATTAATGATACTGGGTGCTGTTAATTGAATCCACGACTATAGAGAGTTGGATTAATGATACTGGATGCTGTTAATTGAATCCAGGATTATAGAGAGTTGGATTAATGATACTGGATGCTGTTAATTGTAATCCAGGACTATAGAGAGTTGGATTAATGATACTGGATGCTGTTAATTGAATCCAGGACTATAGAGAGTTGGATTAATGATACTTATCTTATTAGGAATATGGAGGGAAAAATGAGACAAGGGAGTGAGAAGGTGGTAGGGAAACAAAGTCTGGAGCAAGAGTCTACTATAAAATATCTTACGTTTGAAAGTCTTGGTATCGAAACGTAAATAAATGGTAATAATATTCCTGCTTCATTTTATTTTCCCTGACACCTTTCAACTCAGGTCATTGCGTTTAGTTGTGCGCTGTGCTTCTTTGTATCGAAACGTAACAGATAATAATAGTATTCCTGCTTCATTCTGTTTTCCCTGACACCTTTCAACTCAGTAAAAAGCGTCTATAGTTGTGCTCTGACGGAACGCGTTTAAAAGAAGTGTTATATAGAGGTAATACATGTGTTATAAAAAGTGTTAAAGAGGTTATATATGTGTTATAGAAGTACCTCCTCCTCCTCCTCCAGCAGCTGCTCACCTGTGCCTTGCCGTGCGCCTCAAGGTCTACCTCCATGATATCCCCAAGGTCGAGCCACACGGGATACAGCTGGTTGAGAATAAAGCTGCGGCTGTCAGGACATAACGTCTCATAGAACACCGACACCTTCACCGGCGCCGCGTCCTGCTTAGACAAAAAAAAAGGAATGATGTACAAAGTGAAGAACAGTTAAAAAAAATGATGTACTGAGATAAAAAATAAATAAAAAAAGGAAATGTAAAATGAATTGCTAAATCAACTAAATAGACAGAAGTATGATGCCAGAGAGAGAGAGAGAGAGAGAGAGAGAGAGAGAGAGAGAGAGAGAGAGAGAGAGAGAGAGAGAGAGAGAGAGAGAGAACTAACACAGGTAATATAGACGGAAATATGAAGATGAGAGAGAGAGAGAGAGAGAGAGAGAGAGAGAGAGAGAGAGGAGAGAGAGAGAGAGAGAGAGAGAGAGAGAGAGAGAGAGGAGAGGAGAGAGAGAGGAGAGAGGGAGAGAGAGAGAGAGAGAGAGAGAGAGAGAAGGAGGACTAGCACATGTGTTCTGAGTTCATTACGTTCTCACACCTGTCTTCAATAAACACTACGATCAATGCCCGTAATCAGCTCTCCTTCTAGCAGGGCTCGATCGAGGCCGCACCAATGGCAGTGAGTTTGGCGGGTCATAACGTGCTAGAGGGAACAGAGCGGCTCGTTAACTTAAACACACACACACACACACACACACACACACACACACACACACACACACACGCACATACACACACACACACACACACACACACACACACACACACACACAAAAAAAAAAAAAAAAGGGAAAAAACCCCATTAACGTATACATATACAGGCCTCGATCGCCTTTCAGATGTGTTTGTCGCGTTTATGTAATTGGAAACTTTGGGATTTAAATGATCTGTTTGTATACTTGTGCTGCTATTCATGTCAGTTTTGATTTATGCATGAAATAAATAAACCTTAGATAGATAGATAGGTTGGTACATAAACTGATGGATACAATTTTTCAAGTCATAGCCTGCTTATCATATTACTTATAAGCATTAACTTATAAGCAAGAATATGAGTGCTTTATCTTCAAGATGAAAAAATGTTTTACGGAAATAAATGTATTAAAAAGTAGCAAATTACCTGTAGAACTGACAGTGCTTCTAAAACTGTATGTAAAGCTTAATTCTATTTCTAAATGTTTACTGAAATAATCTCGAAAATCTAGTTATATAAGCCTCTCTTTACCAAAATTGTGCTTATTTCCCTAAAATAAAATTAATAGGCGGCAATATTCAACACAAAACATAGTCAATTGAATCCTTGATATTTCCCTAACTTTGCACAAGCATAAAGAAATACACGTGTAATTGTACTACTTCAGTAATATTTAGGTGGATTATGTAGGTAGATATAACTTATTATCACAGCCTTAACCCCTTCACACACAGATCTTTCCTTGGCTATAAAAACAATCGTATGTTGTTCGCCATAAAATTACGAAAAGTAACTAAATATGCCAAATTAGTTAGTCGCAAGGATACTAAACAGTCATAGGTATAAAATATTGCTTATAGTCACTAAAAATCGTCTAATGGTACCCAAATTATAATGGAAATTACGTTCTGGGCCTCAAGGGTTAAGCTGATTTATAACATTCCCTTCTTTACAACATAAGTAAATATGAGTAGCTGCATGGATAGAGCGCTTGAGAGACACGGTAAAATACACATGTAGCATTTATTTTTTCTATTTCTTATGATATGAACTAGGATTTCCATGGAAGGGGGAAGGGTCGGCCCAAGGTAAAGATCTGGTCGGCCATCGTTAAAGATAAAGGCGAGATTATAGTCTATTTTTTTTTAACAAGGCAAAACTTCCATTCTATCTTAAGGTCTCATGCTTAAAATGATGCCTCTGTTTACCTGATACTATGGTTAACTATGATAAAATACAGCTGCAATTAAGAAGAAGTGTAGTATTCCCTTATCCTGGCATCAAATATCAGGCAGTAAGCAGCAAGGGGGCAGCATTTTGGCCTCGTTCAAAAAAATAAACTATAGTATCTATTTATCTGTCTATTTGTATGTTTACGTATCCACCAACTATCCATTAACTCATAAGAACATAAGAAAATAAGGAAGCTACAAGAGGCCGTAAGACCTACACGAGGTAGTTCCTGTTACTTAACACTACCTACATCCACCTTTCATCCCCATCCATGAATTTATCCAGCCTCCTTTTAAAGATCCCTATAAAGATTCCTTCGTGCATTTCTTTCAAACAAAATTTCACACATGCATGCAATACGTGTGTAGGTATACATAAACACCTCTTCTATTATACAAAGGAATACAAAGGAAGAACAGACAGCAACAGCCCTACTGGAACAAACGAGGCTGCCTGTGTGACTACTTTCTAGCACTATAGTTTCTACGTGTTAGAGGTAAAAGAATAGCAAAGTTGAAGGCTTCTCTGATTATTATACTCACTGTGTCTGTAGCAGTGGTGACAGGGGTGAGGCACAGCAGGGACATCAGCAGGGAGGAGAGGACAGTAAAAGCAGGGCACATGGTGGCGGCTGTGGCTGTGGTCCAGTAATCAGTAAGGGTTGATGTGTCATTGGTAAGGCTCTCACAGGTGTCTTATAGGAGGGTCAGGAAGTGCCAGGAACCGTCTTGCCTAGTAGGTGAGTCAAGAACATGAGTCAGGTAGGCTATACCAATTCATCATTACCTCCGCCAACGAAGTTGGAGGGGTTATGTTTTCACCCCGATCTGTCTGTCTGTCTGTCTGTCTGTCTGTTAGTGTACAGGATTTCTCAAAAAGTTACTAATAGATTTGGACCAAACTCGGTATACCAAGTCTATTTGGTATAAGGAAGAACTGATTTAATTTTGGATGAAATCTATTGACAACCGTTGCCATGGCAACCAATTGATGAAATACTCGGCCGGAGGTATGCGCTCATACTGGGGTATATATATATATATATATATATATATATATATATATTATATATATATATATATATATATATATATATTATATATATATATATATATATATATATATATTTTAACTTTTTTTTATTTTTTTTTTTTTTTACTTTTTTATATTCGGGCGGAGGTATGCGCTCTACTGAGTTAACCCCCCCCCCCCTAGTTACTTTTGTTTCCGTAGATAACACTTTAGGCGCCACCTGCACTTATGTCTCCAGCCGCTATATATTACGAATTATAGATCACTACTGATCTTTATGTGCCACTGAAGATGATACACAGTAGTTTATATCATGACTGTATAATTTACCCTGTTTCAGCGTTGTTTTATGCTTTGTATCTGCATGTATATACGGTTTCAAATTTTCCTACTCGTTTTTTTTGCGCGCGACGACGACGGCGGGAGGACACTCTAACATAAACACTAGCTGGCGAACTTATTGTTGGTCGCCACTCTGGTGATATTTTAGTAATTTGTTCATTTATAGCCATAATATGACACAGATGAAAACACAAAATGACATTATGACACACACTCTCCAGATAGCCCCTTCTAACTTTCCTGATATCATGGATGTAGAAATGTAAGTATTAACGCCACCACACGTCTGTAAATAAAAAAAAAAACCGTTGTCCTGGCGACTTTCGTGTTATCTACGGTAGCAATAAAGAAAATATAATATCTATAATATCTTTTCATAAATCTTGTTCTACCTCATTTGTATGATAAAAGTGTATATATCTCGAGAAGCACCATAGGAATTTACGGGGATTTTTAGTATGTTGTTCTCTGCATCATTGACTATCAGTGACGAAAAATTCAGCTTGTTAGGATTAATTTTAAAGTTTGACCCTAAAATTCTTGTATTTATTGATTGATACAGTAGCATATATCTTTTCATCTTTATCTTGCTTCTCCTTCTACCTTCCATGATCAATGCTGCTTATTGTATTTTCCATTACAGAAACAAAAGGCGAGATTACCTTAACCTTCAAGCACACACAAAAGAGATTTGACCTTAGTAGATAATATATAGTAATGTTCTCTGATGTTTTAATTTTATTGGGGATGATGAAATAGATGCAAGTTTATGCATAAGTTTCTTTTGCAGGAACAGGAACAGGAACTACCACGTGCAGGTTTCACAGCCTTTTGTAGGTTCCTTATTTTCTAATGTTCTTATGTTCATTTTTCCATTTGCGGCAATGACTCTAAAAATTCGTATCTGCTTATCTTGAGACATTGAACAGATCACTAAACAAGGATTGAAAGGATATGAAGTATATGTACCTATGTCCTATGTCATATCTAGAACATGTCTGGTACCCCTGATTTCCTTTCTGTCACAAGTTCTCTGGTATATAGCCTACTGTAAGAAGAATGAGAGTACTGACAGTCACTTGGTCTTGGCGCTACATGGTGTGATCAAATCAGTGAATCAGAGAAGAATAAACCAAATAAGTATTCCAAGGCAGATATCAGCTCATTCATATAGCTATGCAACACTGGATATATACACACTCAGAAATAAGGGGTATATTAAGGGTAGAATTGTTACATCGCACCATCACTACTACCCTTTTTATACCCTATGTCCAGGCTGGAGGGTAGATGCTGCTGATTATACCCTTCATCTACCCTTTATCTACCCTTTTTAGACGAGAGGGATGAGAAAGGGTATATTTACGGTTGGAAAAGGGTATATTTAGGGTTGCAAAAGGGTATATTTGTAAGGGTAGAAAAAGGGTAGCAGTATTTCATCACTACAAACACCCTTTTTCTACCCTTTTCCTACCCTTCTTTTCTAAGAGTGTACTTGGCAGGCCTTAACTTTTGATCTGGATGGCTGTGTATGTGAGGTGAAAAAGGATGTATTCAAAGAGACATAAATTTTCCATTGACTATACAAATATTTTGGTATAGGTAGTAATAAGTCCTAAGTAATATAGCGTACAAAAGAAATATATAACATCCTTATGATTTTACTCATTGATGATTTTTGGTTTTGGTTTTAATTATAGAACACTCCTGAGCTTATAATCATTAGTCACACACACAAATATGATACAGGATTCAGCTACTTGTTATGCTTTTAAATACTATATCCTTCACTAACAAACACATCACTACAACCCATCCAAAACCATCCACAAAACAAGAAGATAACACGTACTTCTCTATAGCTTTCAATTGCACTTACCTTTAATTATCACACCTTTACAAATTCTAGTCAGTCCCACACATCAGACTAACTGGCACATCTTTCCCTTCTTCAGTACCTTCAGCAACAGAGGTAATAGAGTCCCGTGTACCTCAAGCATGGACTGTATCCCTTGCCGCCTCCTCAGTTCACCTTGTCAAAGTACTCTTAAGTGGTTCACACTGGGCTTTTGTCGGCACTTTTGTAGCGCCGGGAAGTCGGCCTCTAGCGGGCTAGTGCGGAGATTACGTTCACACGCAACTCGTTCCGGGAAACAAATCTTCTTCTTCCTCTTCTTCTTGTGACCTTTTCTGCTTAAGTCTGGTTCACACTGGGCTTTTGTCGGCACTTTGAAGCGCCGGGAAGTCTGCCTCTAGCGGGCTAGTGCGGAGATTATGTTCACACACGCAATTCGTTCCGGGAAACAAATGCTGGTTTGTTGTTGATGGACACCTGCCGCTGCCAGCAGTGGGTGGGCAGGTCAAGGGTGGTGACGTTCAGGGCAAGGAGTTTAGCGTGTAGCACTATAATTAATAGGGTGGGCGAGGAAGCTTGGACACTGCAGCAGCAAGTGTTCAATGATTTCCGGGACGTTCTTGTACCAGGGGCAGTGAGGGTCTCGGGCAGCAGGGTCAGGGGTCACGTCGCGATAGGGCCGCTAGGGGCTAGGGGCTGGCATTAGACTGTGGGGGCTGGCTTGTGTGTATTTGGCGCGCGAAAGATACGTTTTCGCGCACTTTATTACGAAGTAGTATTGATAGTTTCATTTTTTCATTGATATCATTTACTAAATCAAACCCCACGTCTAACCTAACATAATCTGATTTAAACTAACAACCGTATCTGGCTGTAGCTAAAACGGAACATTTTCGGTATTATATGTATCGCCATTGGCATGGAAATTGGGGAAATTGGGATTCAAATTAAGGATGAAAAGATCTCCACGATGATGTAAGTTAAATTTGTTAGTTTTTAGTGCCCAATACCGAAATTATACCAATAATTGGGGTGAATGGGGAAGTGGGTGGTGCTGGCTTCTGCGTTTGTTTGAATTTGGCGCGCGAAATTATCGGCCACTTGGCAGATAAAAGACCGATCGAGCGGTGTGGGATTTTTTTTTAAACATAGGCCGATATGACTCCCAGCCTCAGGTCCCAGACCTTTTCTCAGCCGTTTCTTTGCCGACAAAAGCCCAGTGTGAACCAGGCTTAAATTAGTATAGGTGCCTTGCACGTGACGTCACAGCCTTTGTTGTGGCTGCGACAGGCGCGGGAGGCGTATTCTCCAGGGCAGAGATGCTCGAAAGAGTTACGGGCCCGTAAGTACTCCCCTAAGGGACTTTTACCTCGTAGCGCCTCTAAGGGAGATGCTGAAACCATTTTTTCACTTGCTACGGGACCGCGAGGCTAAGGGTGGTCGGGAGCACCCTTAACTCCCTAAAGCCCGGTTCCCACCTTCCCGCTTGTACGGCCGCCGTACAACAACAAAGACGTCAGAATGACGTCACAACAAAATCTACCGCACAGCCGTACCGCTGTACGGCCGCCGTACAAAGTTAAATTCAAGTCATCTCTCCCGCTCGGCGGTGTCCGCTCGAGCAGAGTTGCCAACTGTGCCCAGTTACCACAAATACCACTCAGCGGTGATGATGGTGACGTCATTGTTGAGCGGTGTTGTTGTAAGACGGCCGTACAAGCGGGCTGATGGGAACCGGCCTTAAGGGAGTGAAATTTGAAGCGGCTAGACGTCAACAAACAATAAATTACAAGTTGTATCACTATACTTTATGTTTATTGTGTATTATAGAGCCATTTCATGCTTGCCTGTTTGAAATGTGATGTGTTTATTGCTTCATTGACTCCATATATATCATATTTAACATACAATACCTATAGTAGGCTACTTGTAATAAATTCATATCAGGGCAAACCTATATATTATATATATATATCGGTCGACTTCTTGAATCAAAACGTATAGTTCATCATACAAGTTTGGCCGCTATAATGATGCGGTGGTGGTGGTGGTATCAAATGTCTGACGTACTAGTACACACGCACGTATACACACAAGCAAGGATATCATAAAGTTATACTATCCTTGCACACAAGTGTCACGTGTGTCACAGTGAGGCGTTAGCCCCCCCGTGTGTCTTGTCTGACCTAAAGAGCGAACGCGCAGTTCTCGTCCACTATAACAGAGTACCGCCAGGGCCACGGATACGGCATACGTACGTCGCGGGGCCAGCAGTGGTCTATAGATACTAATTTCGGGCACGCTAGACTCGAACCTATGATCAGCGCATCAAGGTATACCCTGGGTACGTCTCTGTAGTAATCAGTGGAGAATATTACGCTGAAAGGCTAATGTGGCAGCTATGTATTATCGTAAACATTCTGGCGATAGTGAGCTAAATCGGCCCTATTTCGGAAATCAGCCAATCTTAGCTCAACACCGGCAAACATAGTTTTTAGGTTTAGGTTAAGTTATATTTAAGTCTGGTTAGGTTAGGTAAGGTTTATGATAGGTTTGTGTTAAGTTTTGTAGAGTTATTTAGGTTAAATAAGCGTCCGCGGGACGATTTCCGAAAGAGGCCGATTTTAGCATAACAGCGGCATTTGAAGTCTCTTTAAATTTATTTATCGGGCTCCCTGACAGCTGAGAGCATGATGATTGGCTAGATAAAGCCGCGTCATGAAGGGCGCTGCTCTGTGATTGGTTAGCAGAATTTTCCCACACATATCCCTAGAATATCCCTATATTCCCCACCCAGAGGCCACCGATAACCGTACGGGAGTGACGGCTCGGTACGAGCATCTCCCTCAGCCCACCCTCGTAAGGTTATTGTAGCCATACACTCGTAAGTTGTCCCTTACGAGGGACTTTCGAGCATCCCTGCCCAGGTGCTCTCCCTTTTCGGCAGACCGCTAGGTTAGGTAAGGTTAGAAAAACGTTAACTTAGGTTAGGTTAGGTTTAGTTTCACAATTATTGTTGTAGCTTTATGTGCGAATCACAATGAGGTTATTTTCAAGAAAATCTTGTGGTTAGTTTCGGAGCTACAGCCATGCGTAGAGGGCAGCCAGCTGCCGAAATGGGGCCATATTCAAGAATTTTTCTCCACCCGTTGTATCGGTTTTTGGTATACAAGAATCAAAATACGACGCAACGCGTCGAGCTCAGGGTGGAGGTTTGAGTCAGCTGATTGGCGACAACTTGCACATCCCCCCTTCACCCCGCTCTCCACTTATTCCATCGTATTTCTTCCCAGACCATTACAGGAGAGTTTTCAACACAACCGAGAGTGACAGCCATACACTGTGAATGCACACGTGTCATCATTAAGGTAAAATCAGGTCCAGGAGGCCTTATATAGGTGTGTTAACTTGTGAGGAAGCCGGGCGGCGGCGGGAGAATGGAGGTGGCCATTGTGTGGAGCAGTGGCGGCGGGCCGTTCAAATGTACTCGCAAGCATCACTCAGGCCAATTTTTTCTGCACCAACGCCTCAGACAAGTGGCGAACACTAACTTAGCTATTATTTTAATGTCAGAAATGATAAATTTCACTAGTAAAATGTATTAGATATGTATAAAACAGTCAAAATACTGATGCCGCTTTGGGCTCGCTTGTGTTGGTACGCCTGTCAAATATCCACCAGTCGGGGCAGTTCTTGTAGATCTCACCAGTGGAGGTACGACGGTGGAAAATCTCCACCGGCCGGGATTTGACGAGCATTCTTGAATATAGCCCATGGGCAACACGTGGGGAATATGCGCGCGGGAGATGCGAGCTGGAGGACCAACAAACTCCACTTGCCGCCCATACGTGTTTGCCAGCTTATGGTAATTTTCCCCTACCAAATATATGTTTATCAGTATAAAAGATATACTGTTATCTTCGAAAATGTTTGTTCTATAATATTATCATATACAAAACCGTAAAACACATTAAAGAAATGCCATTATGAGACTCTCAAGAAATATGCATGAACTTATAAACTCTTCGCCATTTAATATTTTGCGAGAAAACTTTTTACATGGAGAATATCAATAGAAGCGGAATTTCATTAGCTTTCCATTGATATATTTCGTTTTCTGATAAATGAATTAGCAGCATGCATAAATTAGCGTTAACTAAATATATAACCTCATCAATCGGGAAAAAATTGCCCGATTTCATGATGTTATTTATTTAGTTAACGCTAATTTATGCATGGTTCTAATTCATTTATCAGAAAACTAAATATATCAATGGAAAGCTAATGAAATTCCGATTCTATTGATATTCTCCATGTAAAAGGTTTTCTCGCAAAATATTAAATAGCGAAGAGTTTAAGTGAATAAGTTCATGCATATTTCTTGAGTCTCATAATGGCCTTTCTTTACCGTAGATAATAGTGAAGTCGCCACCTGCAGTGAAGTCGCCAGGCGCAAAATATTACGAATTATAGCATCACTACTGATTTTTATGTGCCACTAAAGATGTTACACAGTAGTTTATATCATGGCTGTATAATCTACCCTGTTTCAGCGTTGTTTTATGCTTTGTATCTGCAAATATAACTGTTGCGCATTTTGCTTCTCACGTTTTTCTTCGCGCGATAACAGACAGTAAACAGTAGTAGCGCATTTTCGTGACGTTCACCGCCCTGGTTCAGTCCAGTCCGGACCGGGTCAGGGTGGACTGATGGTCGCGAAAATACATCGAGACTAGCCCCGTCCCACTCGTCGTTCCTATTGGCTGGGGGATCGAGTGGGCGGTACTGAACTGAACTGTGGAGGCGGCAGGCGTCCATCTTGTCAATATCCTTTCTGTCGTCCGCCTTTTAACCTGTGCTGAAGACTTTACAACTACCACGCCTGTGATACTTTAGTCTTATGGTCGGCCATCATGGTGTTTCATGTCTTATCAGGAGCACGAGAAGCTCCTGGTCGCCTTCCCCGCTGACTGTAGTGCGCATGCGCCAGTTCTCCCCACACTGGTCCAAGGTGGTCCTGGTATGTGGGCCGGACCGGACTGGACTGGGCTGAACCGTTCTAGACTGCCTCGCAAAAACAGTGACCGCCCGGGACTAGCCCAGTCCAGACCGGGCCAGAGTGGTCGCGAAAATACGCTATAGCTTTTCGGGCGACAAGACGCAGACTTGCCAGATTTTTCAAACTTTAATAGAATTTATTTTCACGTTGGCAGAGGAATTTTTATATATCCAAGCATCTTCCGCAGCTAATATATATAGAGACTTGTTTTACTTTACCTCTAATTTTCCTGAATTCCCCAGAGTGGCGACTCAACTGTTGGGTTAAAATACTAGCTGGCGACTTTACTGTAGTAGGTATAGTGAGGTCGCCACTCGGTTTTATTTTTGTAATTTGTTCATTTATAGCCCTACTATGACAGATGAAGACACAAAATGACACAGACTTTCCAGATAGACCCTTCTAACTTTCCTGAAATTATGGATGTACAAATGTAAGTATTAACGCCACCACACGTCTGTAAATAACAAAGAAACGTAAAACTGGCGACTTCACTGTTATCTACGGTAGGGGAAAATTACCATAAGCTGGCAAACACGGGCGGCAAGTGGAGTTTGCTGGTCCTCTACCTAGCTCCGACGAGCGGCATTTGGCTTGAAGCCGCTAGATCGTGACGTCAGTGCAAGGCAGTGGTTTGAAGGCATTTGTATCGCTTTCTATCGTTTTGTAGGTCGTCTGTCAAGCTCGTGCTTGAGCTTGTTGTTGTTTCCCGCGTCCCCGCCATCAACAGTGTATTGCTTGGCGATGCCCTCCGCATCACCTCCATGGGCCAATACCACAGTGACTCTTCCCCTCAGCCGTGGATAAGGCAAAAGTCCCGTGTCCTCGATGTCGCCCTCACCCGCCTCCGCCTGGGGCACACGACAGTGACGACACTCACGGCTCACCTATATCGCCTCCGTCTGTCCCTGACCCCCACTGCCCTTGGTGCATGAATGTTCCGGAAACCATTGAACACTTTCTGCTGCAGTGTCCGCGCTTCCACTCCCACCGTGTAGTGCTACACTCACAACTCCTCGCCCTGAACGTCACCATCTTTGACCTGCCACCCTGCTGTCGGCAGCTGGCGTTCCCCCCTCACGGCAACACGCCGTCATCCGCCTCACCTGTGCCTTCCTGAGGAATACAGATCAACTACAGCGCCTGTGATAGCATCATAGGACAACAGGGCTCATAGTGTTCCCCAAGGGATCCTCGCAGCCCTAAAACAACAACACCAACAACAGTGTATTGTACATTCTTCAACCATGAATCGTCGCACCCGTACCCGATGTACTCTCCTTGCTGCTGCACTAGCCCTAGCCTTGGATGATGAGGAGCCATCCCGCGTCTGGGTCCATGGATAGCCAGAAGGCGCGAAGAAAGTGTCTACCACAGGTTAGTGAGGGAGCTGAGTCTGAAGATCCGCAAGCGTTGAATGAATGGATTCGACTGGACAAGGCTCAGTATCAATACCTGCTACGGCTTGTGACCCCCCTAATTGAAAAACAAGACACATGCATGAGAGCTGCTGTGACTGTGGGAGAACGTCTCATGATTACCTTGAGATACTGCCTCAGGTAGGTGCTGCTTCCTTGAAGAAACCTGTCAGTAAAAATTGGTAAATATGCAGTTTCAACCAATTCTCTTTATTGGCCAATACTCTCCTGGTATAACTGGGGGAGCTGCGCCCCCTAGACCCCCCTGCTAGTTATCTAACCTAACCTGGGCATTGATTAGTACGTAACCTAACCTCATTGGGGGCGGCTTCGCCCCCCAGACCCCCCATGTGTTATTTTTCATTTCCGGCAGCTGTTGTAGGGTTATAAATACTCCTTATAATGAGAACGAAACGTTCAGAATACTTAAAACCACCGTTCGTGTATTGGTTTAAACTGCATTTAAATGTTGCTAAGACATTATGTCGAATACTAGCACAATTTTATGATTCCATATTTGCATGCCGAGAGATACAGTCAGATTATGTTGGCTAGTTCATTATTATGAATGTTATGAAATGAAGGGTCATTCTGATGAAAAATGCTTTCACTCCTATTATTCTTTCATTATGATTATAAACAACAATTACGTTCAGATAAGGTTATTTTAAATCGTGAAGAGTCAGAATTTGGGTTAAAGCAATGTTCACCACGTGTTGGGTCGCTGCATTGAATGATTGTGTGGCCCCCAAGCGTGAAAGTTAACAGGTCACTCCGGCCCAAAGTTTTTCCGGTCCCCAACCCTAGTCATTCTGGCCTCCCGCCCTAGTCATTTCGGCCCTGCACCCAAATCATTCCCGCGAATTTGCAATTCGAGAAAGTGATGACAAATATTTTAAAATACACTTTTTAGCTGTTTTTTAAAAAAAAAAAAAAAAAAAAAAAAAAAAATAATATTTACACTAGGCCCGAAATTCCGTACACAATTGAGAGTGTGGTTTCTGTTCACCTTATTGGATTCTAAGAAACATTCTCTCTATGAGCTTCCGTCGCAAATCACTACTTTCGGAGATATAAGATGTTTTTAATAGGAAGGAGTGTATATGAGATATGAAAATTAACCTAACTCCACCTTTTGACTCACTAACCTAGTAATCTAATCTAATAACACGCTTTAACCTCCTAACTAAAGCCAAATCTGCATTAAAAGTGTCCGCGGCAAGGAAGAACAGAGGCGATGCAGGTCACAAGAGGAAGAAAGGGAGAGGCACGTAAACACTTGTCTCTCGCCTCCCTATAAACATGTCATATCTCCAAAAGTAATGATTTGCTGACGGAAGCTCATTGAGAGAATGTTTACTAGAATCCAATAAGGTGAACAGAATCCATACTCCCAATTGTGTACGGAATTTCGGGCCTAGTGTAAAATAATACTAATAAAAAACACTATCTCCATTTGCAAAAGAATCAAACAATAACCTGATAAATCCCTCAAACTGTAAATAAACATTGATTTCAGAGAAAAACGAGTGCCAGATTAATTCAAACACATTAAAACTATTTAGGAAAATTAAGTTTCGGCCTCAAAATCTGTGGTTGCCCAATAATATAAATTTACCGAAAAAACTGTCGTCACAAAATTACCGTGATACTGAGACCAACATTTACCACACAATGATGCCCAGAGTGAAGTGTCCTTAGGTTAGAGTGGCGCTCAACACTAATGTTTTTGATGGAAAGGAATATATTTTCTTATACCACACCATCCTCCCCCACCAAGTTTATAAAATAAGTACGTTCTGCCAATAACGGTTAGGTTACGTTACGGCCAGTTAAGTTAGGTATCCAGGAACACAGGTAAAAGCTGATTAAATAATATATTGGTTACTGTAATATCAATAACTGGAACTCATAGAAATTAGGAACACGACGATGTGAAAATTTGGAACACTCGCTGACAGCGACGAGAAATCCGGAAGACGAGAGTACCATACTTGTTTGATATTTATATGTAACAATGGTCACAAGGGCTAATTATGTTGTTATTGAAGGACAGTGATGTCGAAATCGACGATATTCGCCCAAGGGCTAATTATGCCAGTCAGTGGTCTGAATGAGTCAATTATGACAAGGGCTGAATGACCCAGGAAAGTCTGTCAGATAGGGTTGAATAAACCGAGCTTCAACCGAGCCTGCAACAGAATCAAATGACCTCGAAAATAGCCTGGTTTAAAAAGAAAGTCTTGGTGGTTGCTTTACGCATTGTATTTCTGTTATTTACAAGTTGTTTTTTGTCAAAGCATGATTGTATGTAATTTATTTGCATTTTTGTACTTTATTATAGTTTATCTTGTTTTCCTCAGGTGATACCCAGAAATCCCTCGCCATCCACCCATCCATCCACCCCCGGCACCCGCCATGCCCCCGACACGTGAGTTGTGTGTGTGTGTGTGTGGAGAGAGAGAGAAAAGAGATATTGCGATTTCTTCTGTAACGAGGGAAAATTAGTCAATCCCGTGACTCACGATTGATGGAAAGTTTACACAAAGTTGTGAGCGTAAGTAATATATAGCTATTTAATAAATAGTAATTTTTCTTCACTCCTCAGTCCCAAATCATTTGGATATATGTATCCATTCATATGTTCGTAGTCACTTGTGAAGTCACGGCAATATGAAGGGAGGAAGGTTGGGCAGACAGACGTTCTCTCTCTCTCTCTCTCGACGACCTTTGCACTGACAGGTTGCGTGTGGGGAGTCGTTCCTGGTAACCCTTTCTAAAGGTTTTTTTCTTGGGAGGTGAGCGGAGTGGCGAGACACCGGCTTGTGGAAGGAAGCCAGTGGAGCACATGATCCATGGCGAGTGTTGGAACCAGCTGAGTGACAGCAGGTGGTGTAGCCGTCCAGGACACCATTATTAAGAGCTAAGGCCATGCCTGTCTTGAGTGTGTATATATATAGATAGATAGATTACCTAGTGACAGTGGTTAGGAACTTTTGTGATGGTGTTAAGCCCAAGTGAGAATTAAGTCGTTTCGGGTATTGTTATTGTTTCATGTTTTTGGTGAAACCTTTGAGTGGGGATGTGATTATATTCCCTCCCCGACCCTCATATA
This sequence comes from Chionoecetes opilio, assembly GCA_016584305.1. Taxonomy (NCBI): domain Eukaryota; kingdom Metazoa; phylum Arthropoda; class Malacostraca; order Decapoda; family Majidae; genus Chionoecetes; species Chionoecetes opilio. Next base: position 110,346 of record JACEEZ010020124.1, read on the forward strand.
TTCTCTGGATTCTTAATTTTTTTCCCCCACTTAATGTGGGTGGTGGCAGCATAATCGCCAGGTTTGTTGAGCTCTTCAAATTAACATCTAGCTAAGGGGGGCACTACACTTCCTTCAGGTGTCGTCTATGTTACAGGTTCCCTTGAGGCTGCGGTGCGGGTCACAGAAAGGAGAGGTCCTCGAGACCACAGTGCCCCGCGGCAACAAGGCTGCCGCCACAGATCTCGCCAAAACACCGGCGGATGCAGGCAACCCCAGCTGGGCACCCGCGCCTCATAATGGCCCTGCAGCAGCGGGTGAACCTTCGGGTGAGCGGAGCGTGGGTGGGGGAGGTGAAGGAGAAAGAAAAGGGAAGCATGACAAGATGGAGAATAAGAAGGAGAAATGTTATACCTGTCCAGAGTGTGGGGAGGGCTTTACTCAGGCTGGTAGCATGAAAACACACAGACGGACACACACTGGAGAAAAGCCTTTCGTGTGTGCTGAGTGTGGGGAGGGATTTAATCAGTCTATTAGCATGAAAAGACACAGACTAACACACACTGGAGAAAAGCCTTTCGTGTGTGCTGAGTGTGGAAAGGCATTTAATCAGTCTAGTAGCATGACAACACACAGACGGACACACACAGGTGAAAAGCCCTACGTGTGTCCAGAGTGTGGGGAGGGCTTTACTCAGGCTGGTAGCATGAAAAGACACAGACTAACACACACTGGAGAGAAGCCTTTCGTGTGTGCTGAGTGTGGGGAGGGATTTAATCAGTCTATTAGCATGAAAAGACACAGACTAACACACACTGGTGAAAAGCCTTTCGTATGTGCTGAGTGTGGGGAGGGCTTCAATCAGTCTATTAGCATGAAAAGACATAGACGGACACACACTGGCGAGAAGCCTTTCGAGTGTACTGAGTGTGGAAAGGGCTTTAATCAGTCTAGTAGCATGAAAAGACATAGATTAAAACACACTGGAGAGAAGCCTTTCGTGTGTACAGAGTGTGGGGATGGATTTAATCAGTCTAGTAGCATGAAAAGACATAGACTAACACACACGCCACCCAATACATGATTGATTGATTGATTTAATGCTAAAAAGGGAAAATGTGCCAGACCTCGGAGGTCATATGGCACTATGGCAAAGTATAATGAAGGGGAGGGGTCACAGAGAAAGAGTGAAACGGTGAGGGAAGGGGAAAGGAATGGAACGTTATAGGAGTAGGGTTAGATCAGGTGAAGATGTGTATTTGTTGGGGGAAGGAGATCATACATTGGGAAATAGGTCAGGGGGGGGTGAGTAAAGAAAGTTTCTGCGATGCAGATAACGTGAGCCTTATAGCAAGAAATAAGGAGACAAAGATCTTGTCTGTGGGATCGGAAGTCGTGAATGTTCCAATGAAGAACAGCAGAGTGTAGAGGTTAGCGGGTGATGATAGTCGGAATGGTAGCGGTCGGAGTAGAGGGGTTAGCAGGATCAGCGATATCAGGTGGGGGATCATATACATAATACATAAGAGTAAATCGCTAAATCGCAATGATCACCAACACACTTATATATGTGAACTAAATGCAAAACCCTAAGTGTGCAAATACCGCGATGTTGTCATCATCAATCAGAGGTTAAATGGAGCAAAGGAAGGGACAGCAACATAGATATGGGTTTTGAGTGTACCAAGCGTCATCGAGTGAGAGAATACCTTACCTCTCCCACGCAAATTATCATAACTATTTCTATTGTTATTATTATCAGGTTCATTATTATCTCATTACTGTCATTATCACTATTATTTTCATTGTTATTACTATTATTATTATTAACCCCAAGTGCTGTATAAAAAACAACTAAATGACGACAGAGGGCAGGAATCCTTCTCTTTGGCATTAGTTTGACTGAGAATGTGAGGAAAAAAGACTTAATTTCTTTTTCTTTTAATTTCATCTTGATTTTGTTGTTTCAGTCATTCTGCGTGTGTGGAAAACGTATGCCTTGTGTTATTCTTCTTCTCCTTATCGTTATTATTACAGCTAAGTATTAATTATCCGACCTTGGGGGGACCGAAGGTAGGCCGGATAATTGGAATAGTCGGATGTTCGGATATCACAGTAACCATAAACGTAAGGACAAAATGGTATAGAACATAAAAGATGCAGCTCTTGAAGGCCGATCCAGTGGTATACGCGAAAGTAAAATTCATGCATAAATAAAGCCACAAATCAATGTTTTCTAAAAACAAAACAAAAAACTAAGTAAAATAAATGGCCAAAACAAGACACAATGTGGTGGTGGAAAAAGTCGGTTGTTTGGACAAGTCGGATGTTTGGAGGTCGGATGTTGGGAATTTGGCTGTATTATCATTATTATCATTATTATTGACAACCTACAACTATTTTCTTTACTATGAATTTAATTTTCATCAACGGAATTAATGTGTTTTTTTATGTTTCTATACTTCAGTTAATATTTCTCCGTGTTATTTTGTTTGTTTGTGACGATGGCAGTGACGAGAATGTTTGATGGACGAAAAATAAAATGTGTGGAATTATTATTGTTGTTTATATACAGTGTGCAAAGCTGGGCACCGCACTCCGCAACCTTTAGGCGGGGGTTCCGCATCTCCGCAACTTTTGGCATTTTGAGGTTCCGCAACTAGTTCCGCACCGCACCTATTTCAAAGGTCCGCAACCCAATTTTTTGTTTACAAGTCCACAATAACTTGGAAGGAAGAGAAGGATAAGTAAATGAAAGAAAAGGATGATGACGGCTCGGAACAGTAAAAAAAAGAATTAAAAAAGTATAGGAAGTTTTTTTTGCTCTCTCTCTCACCTGTCACAGTCAGGCTGCAGCAACAACACAGACTCTTCTTCATATCCCCAAGGTGCATGAAACGCCACCACATCAGACTCCACCTTCTGCGCCTCTTTCAGTAGTTCCAGCCATGCCCCGGAGCCCTTGTTGTCCCCCTCACACTGGGACAGGCTCAGGAGGTTACTGATGTCCTCTTCTAATCCCTGGGGCACTTGGGACGTCACTGGCAGGAGAATCTGAGGGTGAAAGGAAGAGATGTTGTGAATCTTGATGTTTTCTACTACTACTACTGTAAGAGAGAGATGTCGTGAATTTTGATGTTTTCTACTACTACTACTGTAAGAGATGTAGTGAATCTTGATGTTTTCTACTACTACTACTACTGTAAGAGAGAGATGTAGTGAATCTTGATGTTTTCTACCCATTACTAGGCTACTACTACCACTACTATTTCTACTACCACTACTACTACTACTGCTTACTTCAGAGGAGGGGGGAGGCGGCGGGACATGAGCTAGGAGATGGTGTAGTGAGCCCCCAAGTTCCATTGTTGGCAGCGGGTGTTACTCCAAGGAGGTGACACATGAAATTGTACAGCTCTATGTTCTGAAAGACTTCCACTTTCTTATGCCTAGCCAAGTCCGGGCCATAAGCGAGGAATAGAGCCTGCAGGGAGACATAGATAGATAAATATGTACAGATAAATAAAGATAGATAAGTAGATAGATAGATATATAGGTAGGTAGATAGAAAAACAAAACTATACACTAGATAAGATAGATACCGTAGATAACACTAGGGTACCTTTATAAGACCTTTTCTCTTATAAAGGTACTCTAGATAACACTTTAGTCGCCAGCCGCCATATATTACGAATTATCAATACTGATTTGTATGTGCCACTGAAGATGATACACAGTTGTTTATATCATGCCTGTATAATCTACCCTGTATTTCAGTGTTGTTTTATGTTTTGTATCTACATGTATATACGGTTTCAAATTTTCTACTCGTTTTTTTTTCGCGCGACGACGACGGCGGAGGACACTCTAACATAAACACTAGCTGGCGACCTTATTGTTGGTCGCCACTCTGGTGATATTTTAGTAATTTGTTCATTTATAGCCATAATATGACACAGATGAAGACACAAATTGACAGACTCTCCAGATAGCCCCTTCTAACTTTCCTGATATCATGGATGTGAAATAAGTATTGTAGCGAACGCCACCCCTGCTGTCCTCACCTAGGCTCCTTTTACCTGCCCCGCCGGGCTGCTCACGTGAGAGCAGTGAAGTAGGCAGGTGCAGCCCAAGGATAGTATATAGGATAGTATAACTTTATACTATCCTTGGTGCAGACAGAGGAGACGCGTCCTGCTGGCGACTTTTTTTTTTTTAATGTTATCTACGGTAGCAATGAAGAAAATAGGGCACTTGAATTTTAGTGTCTATTGGAGGTGCTTGTAAACTTGTAAAGAGGTGGGACAAAAGCGAAACAAACAAGGTGTAAACTATTAATTTCGACCAAGAGGCAATCATATTAAAATGTAAATTCATAAAAAAAAATATAATAACGAAATATGAAAGGAAGTTGAGGTAGATGAGGTCAAGAGGAGTTAATAGGAAGACTATGGAGGAAATAGTTATAGCCTTGCGGCCTCATATAACACTGTTGCAGCGCTCCTAATATTTAAGATAAGTTACTGTTGTGTTTACTTGTTGTCGCCTCGGTGTCTGGCCGCCGCCTTGTCGTCCTATGTATGTGGTAAGTTGCCCTGGTGAGGATGACAGCGACATCATTCACATTCACATCATAGCAGTAGTAGTACAAAGCTGCCGTGGATGTCAGTGTGAAAAGATTAGCGTTAAGGTGTGTTGTAGTGTTCCTTGGCGGCGTGTTGCAGGTAAGTGTTCGGAAAATACAAGGGCTCCACGCTAAGCTGACCCAAATGTTGGCTCTACGTATTATACTTACTGTCCTTAACACATCTGTTTAGATTTTAATGAGTGCCGATCCTTACTTTGCCTACAGGGCCGATATTAAATTTTAGGTTCTTGAGAAAAACTAAGGATATAATTTTAGGATATTTTTCCCAAGTTTTGAGAAGTGCGCCCTCGTCCGCTAGGTTAAGTTAGGTTAGTGCACAGCACGGGGGGGTCGAGGAGAGGTGCTAGGTTAGGTCTGTAGAGTTTTGTCATCTTTAGAATAAAGGCTCCACCCCCTACCTTCTTCTTCTTATAGCCAACAAGCTTGGGGACATGGTGGAAACCGGGGTTTTTGGGTCGGGGAGCACACACATAAGGGAAATATGGCCCCAAGAAAGTCTATGAACTAGGGAAATTTCCCTAGTTTATGGATTTTTTTTGTGGGGGGCCATATTTCCCTTGTGTGTGTGCTCCCCCCCCAAAAAACCCGGCTTCCACCATGTCCCCAAGCTTGTTGGCTAGAAGAAGAAGAAGAAGGTAGGGGGTGGAGCCTCCCCCAAATATCTTATAAGTCTGGAAGATTTGTAACACTTTCTACCTATCCTCCCAATTGGTGTGGAATTGGAATAGACTCAGTAGACAGGTACTTAGTGCAGAGTCATTAGAGAGCTTTAAAAGGAGGCTGGATAGATTCATGGATGGGGATGAAAGGTGGATGTAGGTTGTGTTAAGTAACAGGAACTACCACGTTTAGGTCTCGGGGCCTCTTGTACCTTTCTTATGTTCTTATGTTCTCCCTGTACAGATCCGAGAGCAGCTGCCATGAGTGCCTCGCCTTCCCTGCGGATCTCACTGCGGCGTAAACGGTCCACAAGATCCGGGGAGAACAGTGGTAAGCCTCTTAAGCTCATACGATGTGTCACCTGAATGGTCTTGGTGGATAGTGGTGACACTCTGAGTGCTCGGGGTTTGGTGACAGAAATTTGGAGTTTACTGCTCTAAAATTTCTTCAACTACTGTAAAAGTTGATGCCTATAGAGCTGTTGAAGAAAACTGAACTGAATATCTTATTTATTTTTCACCACAATAAGTAGCCATTTAGTAAAGGTAAAGCAAAGTTGAAAAGATCCACATAGCTAAGTAGTGAAGTAAATATCAAACCCATGGAGGAATATTTATGTTATTGTGTAGATTTAAAAAAGAAATAGGGATAAACTGGTTCACAAATAGGGTAGTAAATTATTTTTATGGACTCGGTAGACAGGTAGTTAGTGCGGAGTCATTAGAGAGCTTTAAAGGGAGGCTGGATAAATTCATGGATGGGGATGAAAGGTGGATGTAGGTAGTGTTAATTAACAGGAACTACCTCGTGTAGGACTGACAGCCTCTTGTACCTTCCTTATTTTCTTATGTTATTTTCGACACTATTTTGAAGCTCAACCCATTTCAAGGTTCACCCGTCATCAAGAAGAAATCACCCAAGTTATCTGAGCCCAAGGAGTCGCCCTGCACACCCAAGACCCGTACCTCTCGTCGCCCCAGCACCCTGTCCCCCTCTGCCTCACACACCTCTCCCCGCTCGGCCACACGCACCTCGCCACGACTCTCCAGGGTACGAACGGGACCTTGTTACCCCTTCTGTCCCGTAGGATGTATCGTTTTGCCTATTACCATTTTATTTTTCTTAACCTTTTGAGACCCAGAACGTAATTTCCACTGTAATTTGGGTGCCATCAGTCGATTTTTAGTGAATATTAGCAGTATTTTATAGATATGACCTGTTTAGTATCCTTGTCGTCTAACTAATTTGGTATATTTAGCAACTTTTGTAATTTTATGGCTAACAACAGACAATTTTATATAGCAAAGGAAAGATCTGGGTGTGAACGGATTAAGTTAAATCAGGTATTAAGTCAGGATCAGCATTTGCAAGTGAAAGCATGATATTTGGGATTGTAATATGTACGTAGGCAATGTCCTTTTTGTATCTTCTGTTTGTACTCGAGCAGAACAGAACGAGTCTTGTAACATTTATGATTTCACAGGGAAGATCCACAGACAAGAGTGATAATGAAGAAAAGAGTTTCCAGACACCAGCGAGTGCCAAGTGGACACATGCGAGTGAGGTACGGTTGCGACAGCCTTCCCCAGACATGCCCTTCCTCAGCAGCCAGCTTGGCACCCAGGAGTGTGAGGTGGTGTGGGACTGTGACTCTCCAGGCTTTACCAAGGAGGACCTTAAGCGCAGTAAGTGACTTAGAACATAAGAAAATAAGGAAGCTACAAGAGGTCGTGAGACCTACACGAGATAGTTCCTGTTACTTAACACTGCCTACAGCCACCTTTCATCCCCATCCATGAATTTATCTAGCCTCCCTTTAAAGCTCTCTAATGACTGCACTAACTACCTGTCTACTGAGTCCATTCCAATCATTTACCACCCAATTTGTGAACCAGTTTTTCCCAATTTCTTTTTTAAATTACGCGTTTTCAGCTTGAATCCGTTACTTCTTGTTCTTCCCTTGGCTTGAGTTGTAACAAGGCTTTATTTCCATGCACTCCTTCATTTAGCCAGCGTTGAAGCTTTAATGTCAAGGTTACATTTCCCTCTTTCCTCCATAATGTAATGATTTGTTGTCATGTCTCCTTGAGGTCATAACATGAGTGTGGATGAAATAGTGAGATCTTTGCTGATTCCTTTCCAAGCCTCTAGAGTTGGAAAATTCTCTGGAATAAAAGAATTCTACCCCTAAAACACACAAGCCAGAGTAGCCAATGTCCAGGTGGTGCTCACGTAGCTTAATCTCCCATGACAACAGTATCTAAGGTGATTTTCCGTTAGGTTAATTAATCTCCCATGACAACAGTATCTAAGGTGATTTTCCCCGGCAGTGCACGGTGGGGGGGAAGTGGAGGGGCCAGAGAGGGCCGTGGCCATCGCCCCGGCCCCGCCCCGCCAGCTCTTCCCACACACGCGCTCCAGGCTGGCCCGGGCCTCAGCCTCGAGCAACACCATGGCGCAGCTGAATGACCTGCTGGATCTCCTGTCAAGCAGAGGTGCGGTTTGGGCAGCCAGTTATACAATCAGTAGGAAAAATTTGCTGACCTTTTATATTTTCTAGCCAGACTCTGTAAGGCATGAAAAAGTGGATCAGGGAAAAATAATATCCAACGCCAAGAAAACTTAGCGTATCATGCTTAACCCCTTCACGCCCAGATCTTTCCTTTGCTATATGAAATTGTCTGTTATTAGCCATAAAATTACGAAAAGTAACTAAATATACCACATTAGCTAGTGGACAAGGATATTAAAACAGGTCATATCTATAAAATATTACTTATAGTCATTCAAATCGTCCAATGGCACCCAAATAACAGTGCAAATTACGTTCTGGGCAAAGGGTTAAGGACATGTAAGGGTTGAATATAAGGGAAGTGTTCTTATTTGTCATCTGTATCCACAGAGAATGCAGGAAGAAAGAAGCAAGAGAACCAAGAAGAGCCTCCCAGCCTCCAGCCTATAGTGCCTCCCAATGACAGCCATTCAGAAGACAGTTCTTCCTCCGAGTCTATGGTTCTCCCAAGACCGTTGGGTGAGTCTGGCTCACAGCCCTTTGAGGTGGCTGGTGTGTGTGGCGCCAGAGACACCAAGGAGGCCAGCCTGGCAAGTGACTTTGACGAGTCAGTGTGGGGCGATGACCTGAACCTTGGCCTGTGTGACATCAGTGACAGTGTTTTGGCAGAGTGTGTGGAGAGCAGCAAGGGGCGTGTGGGCGTGCAGAAGCCTGACACAGACAGATCTAGGGTGCCATCAGAGACTGCAGAAATCTCCAGTGCCTCAGCTGATATGTTTGATGATGATTTGTTTAGTGAATCTGTGATCCTCTCCACACAGGCCGTGGAGGAGGCCATGACTGTCACAAAGGTCACAGATGTTTCTAATGACAAAAGGGATTCTAGTGCTGAGTTTTCAAAAAAAGTGCATCATGAATTGAAAAATGTGATACTTAAGGATGAAGAAAATAGCAGAAATATCAAAAAAGTTGAAAACAATAGTAGAAACATCAACATATCTGAGCTGCATACTGGTAATAAATTAGCCACAAGTAATCTACAAGCAGTACAAATGCAAACCAGTACAAACAGTGGAATTTTGTCGGAGGTAAACACTGTAAAGCAGAAAAACTGTTCCTCGGACAGCCCACCGCGACGCCAGGTGCGGCGGTCCTTTAGGTTGTCCCCTCGCCCCTCGACCCAGCCAAGGGTAGTCCCTCAACGCTGACCAGGATGACTCGACACAAGGTCAGGCCTGTGCCTCAGAAACAAAGTCCTGTAAGAACCAGTGAAGCAAGGCCTGAGCTGAGAAAAGCTGACTTGATGTCTGCTTTTGGTAGTACTGAAAAGAATAATTTGCAAAACACATCTTCATCAAATTCAATGTGCAACAAGTTATCAAATACGCTATCTGTGTCTTGCAAGCAGAGTGCTCAGGTGACAAGATTTCCTTCAATACGAAGGCCTCTCTTTAGAAACAGTGACACAAAGGCTGAGGAGACAAGGCACAGAGGCTTGGCACAAGGCAGTCGAGGGCCTCTGATGCGGTCCCAGTCCATCGGCAACGCTCGCCTCGCCACCTCCTCGCCCCTGGCCCGCCGGAGCAACAGTTCTATGGAAATGGACACCTCTCAGGACCTCGAGGATGACGAGTTCTTTAAGTCCCTGCTCTCCATGCTGCCTGAGGAGGAGGGAGGCATCGGTGGTAACCCTACTGTCCCTGTCTCTCCCATTACCACTGACAATAGATCCTGGATGTCCCACTCCAGTAACAATTCATTGAATGATTCCAGACGTGTTAAGGGGAAGAGTGTTTCAGAAGTTAGAAGAACGAGTAACAACGACAGAAGAGACTCAAGTCGTAGTTCAGTTCAAAGTGTCAATAATGGGTCGGTCGGGACTCGTGTAGTGAGCCAAGTTAGGCTGCGTCCGGGAGTCACAAATCTGAAGGTGGAGCCCACAGGGAAAAGACCAGTCACTAACGGTCAGAGAGGGAAACCCGGTCCTCACAGAAAACCCCTTGGTAAGTCACGAGTCATTCCATCATCATCATTGTCACCTTATTTTTTCATACTGTATATACGTATGTGCCTGCCTATGTGTCTGCCTGCCTATGGGTATGTCTATGCCTCTTCATATCCGTACACACACATACCGTACATATCATTTATGTTTCTCTGGACAAATATTGAAATCTTTGCTGTTTAAAATCCGTCACCCCAAGTTTCCTCCTCAACATCGCCCATCGCCAGTGGTTCACCCCAATGGCTTGGGTGTCGGATCTCAGCGATGTGGCAACCCCTTATAAACCACATCATATCAATTCACTCTGTCCCATACACTTCTTTCACACTTCTCATAGCTCAGGCCATAGCTCTTTCACACTTCTCATAGCTCAGGCCATAGCTTTCACACATCTCATAGCTCAGGCCATAGCTTTCACACATCTTAGGCCATAGCTCTTTCACACTTCCCATAGCTCAGGCCATAGCTCTTTCACACTTCTCATAGCTCAGGCCATAGCTCTTTCACACTTCTCATAGCTCAGGCCATAGCTCTTTCACACTTCTCATAGCTCAGGCCATAGCTCTTTCACACTTCTCATAGCTCAGGCCATAGCTCTTTCACACTCCTCATAGCTCAGGCATAGCTCTTTCACACTTCTCATAGCTCAGGCCATAGCTCTTTCACACTCTCATAGCTCAGGCCATAGCTCTTTCACACTTCTCATAGCTCAGGCCATAGCTCTTTCACACTTCTCATAGCTCAGGCCATAGCTCTTTCACACTCTCATAGCTCAGCCATAGCTCTTCACTCCTCATAGCTCAGGCCATAGCTCTTTCACACTTCTCATAGCTCAGGCCATAGCTCTTTCACACATCTCATAGCTCAGGCCATAGCTTTCACAATTCTCATAGCTCAGGCCATAGCTCTTTCACATTCTCATAGCCAGGCCATAGCTCTTTCACACTTCCATAGCTCAGGCCATAGCTCTTTCACACTTCTCATAGCTCAGGCCATAGCTCTTTCACACTTCTCATAGCTCAGGCCATAGCTCTTTCACACTTCTCATAGCTCAGGCCATAGCTCTTTCACACTTCTCATAGCTCAGGCCATAGCTCTTTCACACTTCTCATAGCTCAGGCCATAGCTCTTTCACACTTCTCATAGCTCAGGCCATAGCTTTCACACTTCTCATAGCTCAGGCCATAGCTCTTTCACACTTCTCATAGCTCAGGCCATAGCTCTTTCACACTTCTCATAGCTCAGGCCATAGCTTTCACACATCTCATAGCTCAGGCCATAGCTCTTTCACACATCTCATAGCTCAGGCCATAGCTCAGTGCCTCCTTAACCCCATCTCTCCTTCCCTGTCTTAGTCTTCCTCTCCCTCACATACAAAATGAAAAACTCATCGATCAATAACTGAAGACTTAAGCCAGTGCCCGGCAGAACAGTCTTCTCGTCATTCAGTCGTCATCGGCAACTGTCATGTAGATAGTCATTCAGGCATTGTATTGGATCATAACTACATACTTCTTTCTGTACTCAATGCCGATTTAAAGATAGAGTAGAATTAATGCCAATAGAAAACAACATTAACCCCTTGAGGCCCAGAACGTAATTTCCATTGTAATTTGGGTGTTATTAGACGATTTTTAGTGAATATAAGCAATATTTTATAGATAATGACCTTAGTATCCTTGTCAACTAGCTGATTTGGTATATTAAGTGACTTTTCTTCATTTTATGGCTCTACAACATACATTTTTTTTATAGCAAAGGAAAGATCTGGGCGTGAAGTGGTTAATGCCAATAGAAAAAACAATAACATTAAGAATACCACTGCAAAACTCCTACAATGATGTACCTTTACCACAGACACGAGGGAAGCGAGAGGTGGTCACAGTGGAGAGCTACACACCAGCGACACCTTTGATGACGGGCTGTTTGAGGACGATGTGCTGTCTCTTATCGATGAAGTGGAATGTAAGTAGGGTTGGAGGAAGGCAATTATCACGTCTGAATTAATATCAATGATTCAAATATGATTCTTTTTGTGGGTTCATTTGATAACACTTTTTTTTTAACCCCTTCACGCCCAAATCTTTCCTTTGCTATATAAAATTGTCTTGTTAGCCATGAAATTACGAAAAGTGACTCAATATACCAAATTAGTTAGTGGACAAGGATACTAAATAGGTCATATCTAAAAAACATTGCTTATATTAATTAAAATCGTCTAATGGTACCCAAATTACAATGGAAATTACGTTCTGGGTCTCAAGGGGTTAATATCAATTATTCAAATGTGATTTTTTCTTGGGTTCATCATTTGATAATGTTCACTTTCTTTTAACTTTACTGATTTTTTACACTTTGGTAACACTTTCTTTTAACTCACGGCCTCTTGTAGCTAACTTATTTTCTGATGTTAACTTTGCAGCTCAGTTTGGCAGCCAGAATGCCCCGTGTGACCCGTCGGCCAGCCCGCAGTCCTCGCAGCACCAACACATGAAATGCACACAGGACGAAATTGCGCGTAAAAAAGCAGCTGCACTACAGAGGCGGGAGAAGATAAGGAAACAGCAGTGTAGGTAAGGCTAGATGCAGCAGCCTTAACCCCTTCACGCCCAGATATTTCCTTTACTATATAAAATTGTCTGTTGTCGGAGTCATAAAATTACAAAAAGTAACTGAACATACCAAATTTACTAGTGGACAAGGATACTAAACAGGTAATATCTATGCAATATTGTTTATATTCACTGAAAATTGTCTAATGGTAACCAAATTACAATGGAAATTATGTTTTGGGCCTCAAGGGGTTAAGGAGCCGAGCGATTTGAAGGCCCGGAAAGTATATGGCGGCAAGATTTTTCATTTTCAAGCAGAACTTTGAAGTGAGAGCCACGTGTTCTCTTCTTGTAATACTCCTAGTCTGTCTTATAGGTGCAAATTGTCGGTCATTGCACAGACATGTTTATGGATTATAATGCATTGGCTGCTGCTACGAGAAGTAATCGTGCAGCTCGGCCCGTAACATTCCTGTACCGAGATCTCGACTTTCAGCAAAGCCGTTATTTTCTTTGTTGACATGTAAATATATATGTATATAATGTTCAAATTTATTTTTGCATTTAGCATTGGTGCCATTAATACATATCTTAAATTGCTTGTAAAGTCTTGTTATGGGCACTGTGTCACGAGGGATGACTATAGTCTATTTTTTTTATTATGGTCAAAATGCAGTAAGGAAGCCACACCCCCTGCCTCCCCCTCTATTCTACGGGGCAGCTGATTGGTGCATTCCTCGTATCATCACTACCAATCACAATATCTTCACTACTTAACAGCGGCGTGACCACTGGACACAGCAATCTTCACTACAGTGACAAAATAGAAAATCCCTTTGTAGTGAAGATTGCTCTATCCAGTAGCATCGCACTGTTAAGTAGTGAAGATATTGTGATTGGTGGTGATGATACGAGGAATGCACCAATCAGCTGCCCCGTAGAATAGAAGGGGAGGCAGGGGGCGTGGCTTCCTTACTGCATTTTGACCATAATAAAAATAATAGACTATAGTGTGGCATCAGCGTGTTTGTTTGTGTGTACAGACTGAAAATGTCAGTTCTCTCCCTTCTTGACTCTTGAAAATTGCTGAGCTGAGAAACTGGATGGATGGCATTAACACACATGGAGAGAGAAAAAACAAAAAACATTATAAAACCCAAACCAACCCAAAAAACACATACTGTATGGAATAAAAATGTTAAATCTGTGTACTCTTTTTTTTTTTTTCATACTGGTGAGGGTCCTTCACATGTGTCTTGTTTTAATACAATCTTATTTCTTGATATATATTTTAGAAGGGGCAACAAGGGAGGGAGGGTTCAACAATCTAAGCTTGAACTCCTAACTTAAGCTGTTCCTGGCTTTCTTGGGCTTGATATCGGAGGCACTAGAGCTTGCAGGCCGCTTTGAAGACATTACAGATCACTTGTGCAAAAGCAAGACCCATTATAAAAGTCAAGGGTACAAAAGAAGATTGATCATATATAAGCAAAATACAGGGAAGTCCCGTTATACGAGCATTCAGTATACGAGAAATCAATGATACGAGCTGAGTAAATTAGGGTCTATTTTCAATATACGAGATCGAAAATCCAATGCTAAGACATTCAAACATTGTGTTTGGTATAGTTTTGTAACACAGGGAGAGGAGGAGTGGTGTTCCCCTCTCTGTAGTGGTTGGTAGGTAACTGACTGAATACAGGACTCCTGGGCTGGACAAGGGGATTTTGGTTGACCCCAGTCAGGTCACCCCAAGCAAGGCATGACCTGAAGGGTAATTAGCCAGGTGTGCAGCCTGACCTTTAGGGGTAATTAGCCAGGTGTGCGGGCCCAACCTTGGGACCACTACAGTTCATTTTAGCTTGAAAAACATGTCTTTGATGGGGTCCTGGAACCAAACCTATATTTTACCATTAGTTACGTATTTCGCTTTACGAGTATGCCAGGTGGAACCTAACTGCTCGTATCTTTGGGACTTCCCTGTATTGTAAAGTAAGGTATCGTACAGCGAGGGAATACCGCGTGTATCATTAAATGTTTCAAAATAACAAAATTGGAGTGCATCTTCAATGTCTGAGTATCTTAGACACGCTGAAAGACAGAAGTTACCATTTCTTGAACCAACAACCTCTAGAAATATTTATGGGGGAGAAGAGAAGAATGACTGAAAATGAGTTTATTAAAAGTACAAAATATGTTTTATACAATAGATTGAGTTATTGCTCTATGAGAAGTGACACCCAATTCACACTATAAAACTGTGTAAATATATTAAGTAATACAATGCAGACAAGACATCTTATTTAGCAGCTCAAAATATATCTTGTAGAAAATGGACATCTACAATTAGTTAATGAAAGGTCAGTGTTATTGGGAGCAGCCTTGGGGCAGCCTTGAATGTGATGCCTGATGGCTTGAAACCACCTGAAGGCACTTGTTCTTCATGCCACGCACAGTAACATACACCAAGATAGGGATTCAGGCTACACAAAAATACTTGTATACAGTAAACCCTCTCTTTAACGAACCAACTGGGGGGAAGGGGGTGACGTTATATATGAAAGTACGCTATATCCCAGGGATCCCAACTTTTCACATAAAATAAACTTCTTTTCGTTAACGCGGTGAGACACGGGAGGACGTGAGAGATGTTTACAATCGGGCAGACAAAGCTAGACTGATCGAGTGATTGCACCACCCGCTCGGCTTTGTTTTCACTGCCGCCGTCCGACCTGCGTGTGCATGTTCGGCCGGCCCACCGCTGATCCTAACCCCGCATTTACTGAACTTATTCGGTAAATCCCTATATATATCGGACTGGCAGAAGTTTGTTAAAGCCAAAATTTGTTATATAGAGGTCCGTAAAAGTGAGGTTTTACTGTATGTTTCTATCAGTTAACTTTAACAAGGATTATTTTTAAATAACTGTTTACAACTTTAAATTGTTCTAATTCACACGGGGGAAGAACAACCCGAAAACCCGCCAGTGCACACACACTTGAGAGAGAGAGAGATTTAATGCCTAAAAAGGTGAATGTGCCAGACATCAGGGGTCATATGGCACTGGCAAAGCATATAAAGGGTCAGGGGTTAAAGAATAATAGTGAAACGGTAAGGGAAGGGGAAAGAACGGAATGTTACAGCAGGATGGTTAGATCAGATGTAGGATGTGGATTTGTTGGAGAAGAAGGTTAAATTTTCCAGGGAGAAGGAGGGGGATTCCGGGAGAATGTCCGCAAGACAGGGAGGTCGGGAAAGGGAGGACAAATGAGGGAAGGAACTGGAACGGGCAGGAGTAAGATGGGGGCAGGATATTAGGACATGTTGGACAGTGAGAGGAACTTGACAGGGTGTGCAGAGGGTTGGGCACATGAAAGGCATACAATCAGTCTGGAATACAGAAATGACCATTTTCATGTAGAACTTACTAAATTCATTATAAACTTTCACCACTATCTAGACATCAGTCATTGTGTGCCTGTCATCCACAAGTCATATTGCCCGAGTTCATTGGCACAAAACACTTTCCTTGAGCGCTTTTTCTCAATGGGAGAGACGTTTCCTTATAGATTCACTACGGTCATCCTACCTAGACGGGAAATAAATATTGATGACATGGATGGCATTTATCCTCAAAGGCATACGTCCATTGAACACTGCGGTTAGTCATGAGGATTTAATGCGTGTGCCGAGGAGCTTTTAGTGATAGTAAATCCACAAAATGCTATCACTCTAGTGGGCACCAGTTTTTTTATATAAGCACTTGTCAAAAAAATATAAAATTCATCAAACCTGGAGCACCCAAGGTTACTATAACACAAGCACCGGCCACCACAGGCTTGTCACTCAATGAAATTTCAATATGAGTTTTTATAGTGTTATTCAGTCACTGGCAACACAGATACAGTACAAAGAGTAGCATGAATGGATCAAGTTCCTGCGATACTCAAAAACCTATTCCGTGTCAGCCTGTCTTGTCTTCTGATGTTGATATGACCGATCACTTTACATTGGATCTCCTTTGTACTCCGTAACTTGCCACTCATCGACACCACGGATGAACACGGCTACCGAGTACAACAGATTGCCGGTCAGGTGGTTATTTTGTACTGTGTCGCATCTTTTGATCACGACATTGTGAATAATTTGTCTTTTCTAGTAATTTATTAAGGAAATAAACCACCAAGAAAAGTCAAAACACTTCACCCATGCTTCCGTGTGCTCATTCAGGATATTTTCTCTGGTTTCTTGCCATCAGTATTCAATACAACCCAAAGCTCTTGTTGATATATTATGTCAATATGTTACTGGCACATGAAACTGTCCACCACACGGGCAGCTTAACTTATGAAATAACTATTTATTGCAGGATTTGCAGTGAGTGGCAGCACTTAGATGATGCATCTAGTGCCTGGGTTGTCTTAGAGGCTAGATTAAGGATAAAGGCACTTTGCTTCTGTACTTGTGCTTGCACCATCAATAACAGTATGGAAGAGATACTTACATATAAGGCACTTTTCTCATATAACCATAACTATACAGCCCTCCTATAAGAACTAGAATCTGAAGTTCTGCAGCACATATAAATGTATCAAAATATCAGAGCATTTATGTTTCAAAAGAAACATCATGTGCTTCCTTTTTTTTTCAATTAAAAAAAATCTATATTCTTTCTCCATTATCTTATCGAGCAAAGGGACTACTTAATATGGGATATTGTAATGATTCACATACAAGTATATGTCGTATTTGTGTGTGTGTGTGGTGTGTGACATGCACTCCTAGTGTAACTTTAGGATCAACACATGACAGATGGAAGCTGTGACTCCCTTGGCCAGCAGTGCAGAAGCACCATGTCTACAGTATAGCACAATAACATGCCACCCTCTACTGGTTATACATACAAACTAGTTTGAATAGTAATCCTAAGACAATTCAGGTACAGCATGAATTAATCATTGGAATGACACCCACACGGGGCAGACCATTCAGCCCACGGAGAGAGAGACTGTCAGGCTCCGAGGAACAAAGGCATGACTGTCCTCCAAAGGGTAGGTATATAACTGTGATCAACACAATTACCCTGATTAGTAAACAAAACACAGGACCAGAAGTGAATACTCACTCCAATACTATCGCTTTCAACAAACAGAATTTACACAATGTTGCCATGAAGGCAGCCTTTGATCAAACATCTCCAACAATGTTGTGATGCCTCACTGGACAGTCAGCCTGTGACCCCCGGCACCCGGCAGTCTTGGCCACCACTGCCATCAGAGAAGTGGATCCTCTCACAGATGACATAGTTATGCATAGGTTCACAAAGCAATAAGCCATCACTCCCCATTCACCACCATAGACTGCAATTTTAAGCCTAAAAAAATAAAATAATACATAATGCACGTCATTCACACAGCTGCTAAGTTCACCCCGCACACTGTGCCTGTGTAGATATTTAATTTATTGCATTTCAAGATAACTTATTCAGTATTAGAGAGAAAGAGAAACATCTGCCAAAAGCCAGGTAAGTAGACATGCATGCAATACATGACAGTTATGTCTGGCGCTCAAAGGAATGAGTTAAGTTAGATGTTCAGTGTCTTGGAAAAATAGAGAGCATTTTCTAAACTTTGGCAAGATTTCTCACATCCTTATAGTTAAACAACCCATTATGTTCCTAAGTCACGCACCTGTTTTGGAGGCATTGCACCAAACAATAGCAAGGGGATCATTCCTGTCTTGCTATTTCCTGTCTTAGGAGCATTTTGTACCATGGGGTATTGGGCCTCCTTTATGCTAGCAATGGATGGATTCTACAGACTTCAAATTTCTCACACGACGCATCATACAAATGAGACAACGAATCTTAATACAAGACGTAACTGAACTCTAAATTCACTGATAAAAATATATATACATGTGTATATATTGGCAAACTTAGTGCGTATATACTGTTATACTATAAGAATGTATCAACTATTAATCTCCTTGAATACTCAGCTTCATAGTGGGTCTTGGGCAACCCTATTAATCGTAAGTAAAATGTCTAAAATATATGATTTATATTGTTATAATGAGATAAATAAGCAGCTTTTTAATATACAAGCACTAGCCAAGTAGGAATAGTGTGAGTTCCTTCAGAAAGTGTCATAGTCTGTTTTTTTCAATGAGGCAAAAATCCTGACCCCTTGCTGCTTACTGCCTGATATTTGATGCCAGAAGGGAATACAGCGCTTCTTCTAAATTCCAGCTGTATTTAATCATAGTTAACCATATTATCAGGTAAACATAGGCATCATTTTAAGCATGAGACCTTATGATAGAATGGAATTTCGGCCTCGTTAAAAAAATAGACTATAGCTAGACCTGCAGAGTGGACGCAGCATGGTGGACCACAGCCACGGTCACAGGCGGAGGCGTGGAGTCTCGTGGCGTGGATGTGTTCTGCTCTGACGTCAACATCACATTGTGGGTAAGCAGGTGGTCCACATAATCGGTGGTGTTTTCCAGCATCCCGGACTCACAATGCATCAGCCCCTCCACCTTCCCTCGACAACTTGCAGTCTCAGCACCATCTCTCACTTGAGTGATATTTTCTGCCACGCAAACAGTCTGCACACACTCTTCCATCATTCCTGTGTTGACAATGATCTGGCCGGCACCAACATCAAAGCTCTCAATAATTTCAACATTTCCTAACAATATATCATCTTGCACCCCAACAAACTCTTCCACTTCCTGATGGATAAAAGGATAGGTCAGGTGATTCCTCTCATCTATATGACACACATTATTCTTGAGCGATTCCGTCTCCTCTACACCAGTGCCCGTGGAGTAAGTAGAGCCCTGGGTATCCCTTGCTAGCCCTTGTGACGACCATGGATATAACTCTAGTTGACTTCCTGGCAGTTGTTGGGCCTCCGAGACATGTGGAACTGTCGTCACAACTACTGAAGGAGAGGAGTGCAGGGTGACAGTGGGGCTCTGAGGCTCCCGACTGCTGCTAACACCTCCACACTTCACTACATTATCACCCTCATGACTCACAACCTGTTCATGAACCAGTGCTTCATCATAACTGACGGTTAGTCTGTTATTTGGTGTGGTGATCCCAGGGTGAGGGTCCTGGTGACTCCCCTCGCCAGGCACACCTTGCCTTGCTAGCGCGTGAGGCAGCGATTTGGCGTGGTTGGCCGGCACGCTAACAGGTGCCACTGGCTTCTCAAATCCACTGCCAACAATGACTGGCCCTTTGCTGTGTGTGGTGATGACCTGAGACGCTTGACCTGACCCCTGCTGGTCACTCCTGGGAACAAGGGAGGCACTGGCGCGGTACACCTTTGCCAGCCGCCCGTCATTACTCTGCACGTACTCAACAACGTACACTCCTTGGCTACCGTTAGCGCCAGGCTTTGCGTCGGGCTGAGCACACGAGGCAGGGTTGTGGCGGGCCGTGGCACTCTGTCCTGACCTGCTGTAACACTTGATGGGTTTCTTAACAGTGAACCATTCATTGTTGCTGTTCGAGGGTTCCGAGGTTCTGGAGTTTTTCACTCTATTACTAACGCCGTCTGTACTTGAACAAATGGTTATTATTTCCTCGGGGCTTATATGGTCTCCGTAAACCTCTCTCTGATGCATGTCCGTGTTATCTGGTTTAGTATTCATCTGATTCAACGGAGCTTCCACGATCTCTTCACCGGCATGACTTGTACTCTCTGGCATGGCAAGCTCAGAGGCCATCTCCAAGCTCTTAAGGTCAAAATTAATGGTATTCCACGAGGATCTGATGTTTACTTTTGGCAATGTGTTGTGTTGTGGTGGGGGTTGGAAGACAAAGGTCCGCATGTCATCACCACACACCCCTTCCATCACAACCTCCTCCTCCACTATTTCTTGCTTATTGTTGTATTGACCACCTTGCCCCATCTCGCCCTCCTGAACCTGCTTAACATGAGTTCCTTGACTAATGTTACTGTTGTTTAATACTCCCTGGACTGTACAAGCAGCCCTGTGTTGCCATTGGGTCTATGCTCCATGCCTACAGACATCACCACGTTATCGGATGACACCTGGTAACTCCCTGCCTCATGTTGCTGTTTCCTAGACTGATAAACTTTACCATAATTACGACTTCTCCTTTCCTCGTCCTCCTCTTCATCCAACTCGTCCTCTTCGCGGTCTCCTTCCTCAAAATCGGTCCAGACCTGCTCTTCCTCCATCTGGGCTGCGGCTTCCGGGCTGATAATTTTGAGGGGCTGCCGAGGCCTACGAGGTTTACGCCCCTGAGATTTCTTCATGCGGTCCGCCTCCTCCTGGGAGAGTATGACGATGGTACCCTGCGTGGTGAGCAGCTTGCCGTGCCGGGTCCTCAGGTGCCGCTTGTAAGTGTTCCGGGTCTTGAACCTGCGGGAGTGCAATGATGTTTTTTTTGTTTTGTTTTTGTTTTACGTTAAAGCCTATAGCGCCTGTAGGCTATTTTTATCATCAATCTGGAGGTTGATGATGGTTGGTCCTCCGCCTGTTGGTGGCGCAGGCTGGATTTTTATAGTGACACCTGTGATGTTATAGGTGAAGGTCCGTTTTCTGTGATGGTCTACCCTCAGATGTGCCCATTGTTGCCGGACATTCTTAGCCTTACTGCTTAACTATTCGTCATCTTTTTATTTAACCTCAGATTTTCAATTGTTGGCAGAAATTTTTAGCCATTTTACTGCTTAACTATTAGTCATCATCTTTCTGTTTAAGGTCAGATTCTCCCGTAATGTCTTATGAGGTTAGGCGGTGGATGATACGCTTCCAATGCTACTGTTGCCGTTCATCATTTATATTTGTGGCATGAGTCTTATGCCCCGGATTCTCTTCCTGACAGGCAACCCCAGTTTTTGGCCGAGGGTCTAGGTGGATTGCCTACCATGGCTAACGAGCACCACTTACCCAAACCAAAATATGTACAATTCTGATATTAAAGCAAAAAATTTGACAGAGAAAAATATTGCCTCCAGATTCATTTTCAGCACGCATATAAAAAACATAGGTGGACCAATTTTTATAAGGATCTGAAATCTCAAAAATTTCCTAAAAAGTCTGCAAGGGGTTGATCCCCTTTGGAATATTAGTAAAAAATACTTTCTTTAATAACTCCAAAACTATGAGGTTTATGAAAAAAAATGCACAGATCAATAAATATAGAGCTTGAAAAGACCTTTCTTTTAGCTATAGTAAAATCAATTCAGAAAGCAAATAATTGAGATATTTGCTAATAAGTCCATTTTGTACAATATAAATTTTCTCGGTAAGTAGATGTACACCGTCCTATAAAGTGACGGCGCTGCCTTATTTAGCACTCTTGAGTAACCTGAAAGTCACTGGGTTACCGAGACGTGGGCTTTTGACTGAATAATGGGGGAAACATTCACCTCAGGCGGCCACGACACCTCAGAGCTTCTACTTTCTCGGGTTCAGTTTGGTATTATAATTATATCTTCTTAGTGTTCTCTCTCGATAAAACCCAACTAGACTTAATATAATAGTGAAGGATTAGATGAAACAACAGCAACAACAGGCCTGATAAAGAAGGTCAACAGAAGTAGGTACAAATAAGAAGGTACAAAACAAAACCTGAGAAACAAAACAGTAATACAGTTGTAGCAAACATACACACAAATGACATACATACACACACAACCCCCCTACACACACACACACCCACCTACCCACACACACATACATACACACACAACCCTCCTACACACACACCCCCCAACACCCACCTACCCACACACACAGTCATACATACACACACAACCCCCCTACACACACACACGCACACCCCAACACCCACCTACCCACACACATACATACACACACACACACCCAACACCCACCTACCCACACACATACATACACACACAACCCCCCTACACGCACACACCCCAACACCCACCTACCCACACACACATACATACACACACAACCCCCCTACACACACACACACACACACCCCAACACCCACCTACCCACACACACATACATACACACACAACCCCCCTACACACACACACACCCCAACACCCACCTCATGAGGCAGTCGGAACACTCGTAAGGCGACTCCCCCGTGTGACGTCTCCGGTGTTCCTTGAAGTGTGACGGGTGGCGGAACTTGCGGCCGCAGTCACTACAGGTGAAGCGCGTCTGGTTGGTGTGGATGAGCATGTGGTAGTTGAGCGAGTGCTGGCGGGTGAAGACGGCCTCACAGATGCGGCATTCGTACGGACGGATGCCTGTGGCGGGTGACAGCTGGGTCAATTTTGCTGCATAGTTTCTCAGATGGGTATTGTAATGTCTTAACCCATTGAGACCCAGAACGTAATTTCCATAGTAATTTGGGTGCCATTAGACGATTTTTAGTGAATATAAGCAATGTTTTATAGATATGACCTGTTTAGTATCCTTGTCAACTAATTAATTTGGTATATTAAGCTACTTTTCGTAATTTTATGGCTTGACAACATACAATTTTTTATAGCAAAGGAAAGATCTGGGTGCCAAGGGGTTAAGCCCTTACCTCATTATTGTGGAAAATTTCATTGCTGGCACCACGTATTTACTCAATTATACAACATAATAACTACAAAAAACATACAACTACATACAACATACAACTACAACTTTTGCATACAACTACAAAAAGCTTCAGAAACAAGAAGGACCACATGAGGACACTTATTTCAGAAAGTCGATAAGCGCCATCAATAAAAAAACTAAGAAAATGGCTTCAAAATGTTTCAATGTTCAAACTGTCATATCTTTTGAACACTGAAACATTTTGAAGCCATTTTCTTAGTTTTATATTTGTGGCGCTTATGGACTTTCTGAAATAAGCGCCTGACATGTAAGTTGCCATTACCTGCGTGGCTTCGATAATGGGACAGCAGTGTGGACGGAGCCGTGAACAGCCGTGGAGGGTGACAAATCTTGCACTCCAGGGTGTCTAATGCCATAGTGGACTGGGATCGGATTTCTGTGATGAGTTTCAAGGCCATCTCCTTCTCTACCTGAAGAATAACATCAGAAATACTTTAGTCTCCTTCTCTACCTGAAGAATAACATATTTTAGTCTCCTTTTCTACCTGAAGAATGACATCAGAAATACTTTAGTCTCCTTCTCTACCTCAAGAATAACATTATAAATACTTTAGTCAAGTCAGTTACTGCAAACTGTCCTTACTACAATTTTCTTTATCACGAACACTTTAGTTAGGATATTTTAAGGAACAGAGGTTAGATCGTAAAAGGTTAGAGGTAGGTAAGAGTTAAGGTAAGAGGTTAGAGGTAGGTAAGAGTTAAGGTAAGAGGTTAGAGTTAGGTAAGAGTTAAGGTAAGAGGTTAGAGTTAGGTAAGAGTTAAGGTAAGAGGTTAGAGTAGGTAAGAGTTAAGGTAAGAGGTTAGAGGTAGGTAAGAGTTAAGGTAAGAGGTTAGAGGTAGGTAAGAGTTAAGGTAAGAGGTTAGAGGTAGGTAAGAGTTAAGGTAAGAGGTTAGAGTTAGGTAAGAGTTAAGGTAAGAGGTTAGAGGTAGGTAAGAGTTAAGGTAAGAGGTTAGAGGTAGGTAAGAGTTAAGGTAAGAGGTTAGAGGTAGGTAAGAGTTAAGGTAAGAGGTTAGAGGTAGGTAAGAGTTAAGGTAAGAGGTTAGAGGTAGGTAAGAGTTAAGGTAAGAGGTTAGAGGTAGGTAAGAGTTAAGGTAAGAAAGAGGTTACGATTAGTACGGAAAAGAATGTTGGGCAGAATTGTTGGTTTTGCATCTTTGGTTAGTTAGGGAAAGTCACAGGAGAAGTTCACTGCTTATTTCTGACTTGACCATAATAATAATATACCTGCAGTTACTTTGCAAAATAGTGATAAGGTTTAAGGGTTAACTAAATCAAGTAACATTAATACATAAATCAATCTATAGTCTTTCCATTTTATCAAGTCATTTGTGGAAATTATACACCAACCATCCTCTCAATTATTAGACGAGTGGTAGCTTTATTACCCCCCCCCCTTGTGAGGTATTGTTCGCTCACCATAGGGGGAGAGTAGGAATGTGTGTATATATATATAATATATATATATATATATATATATATATATATATATATATAACTATAATGGTAATTGGTAGAAATTAAAGCGACTAAAGTGACTTGATACACTGGAAAGACTTTATATTTCATAGTAACATTCATTCATATATCAATCAAGTAGCATTAACCCCTTGAGGCCCAGAACGTAATTTCCATTGTAATTTGGGTGCCATTAGACGATTTTTAGTGAATAATAAACAATATTTTATAGAAATGACCTGTTTAGTATCCTTGTCAACTAACTCATTTGATATATTTAGTTACTTTTCATAATTTTAATGGCTAACAGACGATTCTTTATATAGCAAAGGAAAGATCTGGGCGTGAAGGGGTTAATACATGAATCAAATAAGTAACATTCATATATCTGACCTTGCTTTGTCCTATAAACTTTGCTCTTCCTTTAGGTTTCTTGCGCACTTTGTACTCGTCCCTCTCAATGACCTTTGCCCCGCCCTCCAGGTCACCCGAGAGGTCGTTGTGGTCATACACAATGGGCAAATCGGCTGTGGGGAAGGAAAAATATACCAAAATAAGTCAAAAAATGTACATATTCTTTGAATCACAATTTACATAAGAACATAAGAACATAAGAAAATAAGGAAGCTACAAGAGGCTGGGAGACCTACACGAGGTAGTTCCTGTAACTTAACACTATCTACATCCACCTTTCATCCCCATCCATGAATTTATCTAGCCTCCCTTTAAAGCTCTCTTAAGACTCCGCACTAACTACCCGTCTACTGATCATTCCAAATCATGAAATATCACAGGATAGTCAAGAATCTGCACACCCTGGCACTTGAGAGCTGTGTGATAGGCTGGCCGACTATCTACTACTATAGTCTTTCCAATGTATAGTCACTTTAGTCGCTTCAATTTCTACCCATTACCATTACAGGGAGGTCCCGTTATACGAACATTCGGTATACGAGAATCCGATGATACGAGATGTGTAAATTAGGGTCTATTTTCAATATACGAGATCGAAAATCCAATGATACAACATTCAAACTGGGGTGAGTAAAATTATCTAGTTCAAAATGCGCGCCCTACCACTCCCGGGCTGGACAAAGGGGGATTTGGTTGACCCCGGTGAGGTCACCCCTAGCAAGCCGTGACCTGAAGGGTAATTAAGCATATGGCGCGGCCTGACATGACATGACATGACATGACAAGGGGGGGAGGGAACAAAACTACCACTCTACTAATTGAGAGGGTGGTTGGTGGATAATTTCTACAAGTGACTTGATAAAATGGAAAGACTATAGCTTGATATAGTTGATATAGCTTGATGTGGTCAGGTAGCAGAAGACCACACCTGAAAAGAACATGAAGATACTGATGCAATAGTTCTTACCGGAGCGCATCACTTTGTAGTTTTGGTCAGGCAGGAATTCAATCTCACAGCCCACCACAGGAAGGGGCGTTCCGCTGCTGCCGCATCCCTGGGCCATCTGAAAACATAATGACTCAGGCTTCACAGATAATAGCCAGTAAAATTTAACCCCTTGAGGCCTAGAACGTAATTTCCATTGTTATTTGGGTACCATTAGACAAATTTTCAGTGCATATAAGCAATATTTTATACATATGACCTGTTTAGTATCCTTGTCGACTAACTAATTTGGTATATTAAGTTACTTTTCGTAATTTCATGGCTCGACAAGACAAATTATATAGCAAGGAAAGATCTGGGTGTGAAGGGGATGAGTATACTAAAATCCCATCATATGAAAACTCATCACAATGAATGTAATAAAGCTATGGGCATCAAGTGTGCTAATAACTACAGTGCTGCCAGATAGCTAACTCCTTGTAATAGGGATTAGCTACAATAGATAGAGTCACGAGTTACTAACCATTCCTCCCTGCAGTTCCTGGTTCATGTGGTCGTGTAGAAGGGTGGAGCGATCATCTCCTGGCTCTTCCTTGATTTCAATGAAGCTTACAGACCCATTCACTCTGTCCCCTTCCTCACAAACTACCTGTACAGAAAGATCAAAATATGCATTACCTACAGCATATCTTACCATTCACTCTGTCTCCTTCCTCACAAACTACCTGTACAGAAAGATTAAAATATGCGTTACATACAGCCTACCTTACCATTCACTCTGTCTCCTTCCTCACAAACTACCTGTACAGAATGATCAAAATATGCATTACCTACAGCATATCTTACCATTCACTCTGTCTCCTTCCTCACAAACTACCTGTACAGAAAGATCAAAATATGCGTTACCTACAGCATATCTTACATTACTGAGCTTGAGTGACATGGGTAACAAGTATGCTTTGCTCCTTCAGATGGCGAGGTAGGCACAAACACCCACCACGCGGGTTTCATTCCTGTCTGTGGTTACTAAACAACTTAAGTGTCACTGCTGAAACCTGACCCTCAATGCTGTGAGAATGTAATGTAATTCAGTGCAGTCAATAGGGAGTTTTAAAAGGAGGTTAGACAATTTCATGGATGGGGATGCAAGGTGGATGTAGGTAGTATTAACTCCTTCAGACCCAGAACGTAATTTCCATTGTAATTTGGGTGCCATTAGAAGACTTTTAGTGAATATAAGCAATATTTTATAGATATGACCTGTTTAGTACCCTTGTCCACTAACTAATTTTGTATATTCAGTTATTTTTCGTAATTTTATGGCTAACAACAGACATTTTCTATATAGCAAAGGAAAGATCTGGGCGTGAAGGGGTTAAGCAACAGAAACTACCACGTGTAAGTCTCACGGCCTCTTGTAGTTTCCTTATTTTCTATGTTCTTATGCGATGGCTCACCTGAATGGTAGGCCGGGCAAGGTGGTGGTGGGGGTTCTCTCTGGCAGGGTGTTCTGCCCACCTGGTTTCTGTTTGCTCTCCTGACTCGCACTTCAAAGGTGACGCCCGGAGGTAACCGTGGTCGTGAGACACCACCTGCTGCATGGGCGGCCAATCAGCCTCCTTCTTTATTCTTTGTGGAACTATTAACGTCTGGAAATTGTAAGACATTATCAAAAATTACCAGACATGTACCTATAATAATTCATCATCATTCTGTTTAACCCCTTGAGGCCCAGAACGTAATTTCCTTTGTAATTTGGGTACCATTAGACAATTTCTAGTGATTATAAGCAATATTCAATCGATATGACCTGTTCAGTATCCTTGTCGACTAACTAATTTGGTATATTGTTACTTTTTGTAGTTTTATGGCTAATAACATACAATTTTTTATATCAAAGGAAAGATCTGGGCGTGAAAGGGTTAACGTCAGATTTTCCCGTAATGTCTTATGAGGTTAGACGGTGGATGATACGCTTCCAATGCTATTGTCGGCGTTCTTCATTTATATTTGCGGCATGAGTTTTACGCCCTGAATGCTCTTCCTGACAGGCAACCCAAGTTTTCGGCTGAGGGCCTTGTACCTATAATAATCATCTATAATAATAGGGTGCCAATTAGTCAGATGATGATGGAATCTTGAAAAAAAGTCCACACCTACCCATTTCAGCCACATATCCAATGAACTGTCATCTACATGTTTTTTTTTACCACATAATAGATATGAAAAACTGTCATGTCCCCCAGTGTCTTGTGAGTAGACTAGTCATGCAATACCCAGTGCATTATATCACAATGCAAGCCACACCTTCCCACATACTGTAAAATAGACATTAACAATAACATCGAGTGCGTACATGCAACGTAGTTAATGATACCGGCAACAACAACAACCCTCCCCCACCTTTCCCCCCTTCCCCTACAATTTCCCCCTCTCCTGCCCCCATTTCTCCCCCCTTCCCCCCACCATTTACCCTCCCCCCCAATACCCGAAGACAACATATATATAACTAACCCTGACTGCAGGCTTCAAATCTGGACTGTTGTTGTTGTTGTTTGTTGTTGTTGTCATTCACATCACCCACAGGGCCGTGAGGGTTGGCCGTCGCCTTCACCTTCTTGGCTCGGACCTTCCCTTCCCGGCCTTCAAGCTTTCTCTTTGGTTTGGTCTCAATCACGATGACCTCTTGGTTGGTCTCTTGTTTAACGCTGTCTAAAACACTTCCCCCATCCATTGTGGCTGCTTCCTCCCTCTTCCTCACACCTTCGTTCTCCTTCTCCTTGCTTGTCGAGGAAATCTTTGGATACCCAGGGGACTTGTTGGTTCTGGTGTATGCCTGGCTGCCGCGCCTTCTGTTCCCGGGGGCGTCCTGCTGAGCCAGCCGCCTCCTCCTGGCTGGCACCGACTCTAGTAAGTAGCTCTGCCGGCTCTGTTCACCTGTACCAATACAAAATGATAACAATAATAATGCCAATTTATAAGAACATAAGAAAATAAGGAAGCTACAAGAGGCCGTGAGACCTACACGTGGTAGTTCCTGTTACTTAACACTACCTACATCCACCTCTCTTCCCCATCCATGAATTTATTGCATTGCCCACCTGACGACTGAGTCGATTCCAATCATTCACCACTCTATTTGTGAACCAGTTTTTCTCTCTTTCTTCATTAAATCTACGCTTTTCCAGCTTAAATACGTTACTCACTCTTGTGCACTTCCAGCAGAGACTTGAGGTGTGTCTGGAGATGTGCCTTCATGCCACTCCTCGCCTTGTGTTCACTGCCAAAGCTCTGGAAGTACTTGGAGCAGGCCGCGGGCAGCATCCCACACGTGTAGGTGAACCGCTTCCACATCTCGTTGGACTCAAACTCTGCAAACAGCTTGAGGAGGAGGTTGTCGGTCATGCCTGACACGTGCTCCAGGGTGAGGAGGTCATAATCACTGGGTCGCCGACTGACGGTGCCACTGGCCTGCGTGAACATAAGAACATAAGAAAATAAGGAAGCTAATAATATAAAAATATAAAAAATATAAAAATTAAAAATATGTAAAAATATAAAAATGGGGCAGACCTTTGATTTTCATTTAATTTAATTTTTCCTTTTAGTTTTATTTTTATGAAAATATACAATACTCCATATAAGAATAACAAGTAAACTCTGACTATCGTTCCTTACCAAGTTTATAGATAGCAGTGATTCAGAAAAATTTTATGCATAGTATCTAGGTACTTATTTCTACGTTCTTAATCCCACACTAAAACCAAGCCTATAAATCCACCCTATGTTCAGCCTACCTTCACTCTGCATGTCTGAGTGATGTCGGTGACGGATGGGTCAGTGTGCAGCGTGACGGACGCGACCTCAGCCAGCATGTTGAGCATGGAGAGAGCATCGGGTCCTGCACAGCTCACCCCCCAGTCCTCATACCCTTGGCTGGGGAGCGGGTGCGGGGACTGGAGATGGGGGAGTCGCCTGGCCGGGGGGACATCGTCTTGGACTCTGCAAAACATAAGAACATTAGAAAATAAGGAAATAAGGAAGCTACAAGAGGCTGTGAGACCTAAGACCAAAAGAACAAAAGAAAATAAGGAAACTACAAGAGGCCGTGAGACCTATACGAGGTAGTTCCTGTTACTTAACACTACCTACATCCACCTTTCATCCCCATCCATAACACTGTCTAGTCTCCTTTTAAAGCTCCCTAATGACTCCGCACTAACTATCTGTCTACTGAGTCCATTCCAATCATTTACCACCCTATTGGTGAACCAGAACTTTTTTCCCTATTTCTTTTTTTAATCTACGCTAAAGAAAAAGGATCAATGATGGTAATCCTACTGCTCCTGCCGATGCTGCTTCTACATCTTTAATCCCGACAACAAAGGTGAAAGGAGTACTGTATATAAGGAAGTACGTAGGAAGTATAAGGAAGTAAGGAGTACTTATATCATTCTTATCTGGTAACCACATGTGTAAATATATAAGTACTACCATACACACATGCTTTGAAATTATAATGTTTAATGGTATTTCGCCTCAGTTGGTGTGATAATTACTCCCTCAATGAAATAAAGGATCTAATTATTTCCTATTGAGATATTTTCATATACAAGTGGCAATCTTATACTGGAAGCTGCAGTAAAGCCTTCAATAATGTCTATAATAACTATATGGTGAGCCTTGGCATGATATCAAACACACAAACACACATATGGCCATACATAATGTGCTAAACTGCTTTTTTCAGAAGTTTGCATTGAAAAAAATGTTGCATTGAAATAAAAAAATCCATTAAAAAAAATGGGTAATAATGGACGAGAGTTTCACGTTCGTTTTCAGACACCAACTATTTTTTCTTGGCCTACAATAGGTGCTTGTTCTAATGGTGCTAGTTTTATTTTGCGCAAACCAAACCAAAAAAAAAAAAAAAAAAAAAAAAAAAAAAAAAAAAAAAAAAAAAAAAAAAACCTAACCTAACCTTATGTTTTAATGAAACCTAACCTAACCTAACCTAACCAAACATAACCTAACCTAATCTTACAGGTTTTAAAGAAACCTAACCTAACCTTAACCACAAAATATACTTTTTTTTTTTTTTTTTTTTTTTGGTTTGCGCAAAATAAAACTAGCACCATTAGAACAAGCACCTATTGTAGGCCAAGAAAAAATAGTTGGTGTCTCTGAAAACGAACGTGAAACTCTCCTCCATTATAACCAAAAAATGTTGCATGAAATAAATGTTGCATGGAAAAAATGTTGCTTGGAAGTGGGCATAGGTTTATATGGTTAGGTGGGCATAGCTTGTGTGTGCGTGTGTGTATGGGGCGGACTAATGGTGTGTGTGTGATGGCTGGGATGGGCGTGTGTGTGTGTGTTTGGGGGAAGGGAGAGAGTATGGGCAAACACTAGACATTTACCCAACCCACCACCAACACTGCACGTCATATCTTATACCTCCCTTATCTTACACTATCTCATCTTCACCAATACTACTCACACAACACAATGTATCAAAGCAGACACACACACGCACATGGGATATCTGTTTTAGCTGACTGGGACACGGGAATACTGATTGTCACGTAGGCAAAAACCCAATCCCTAACATGAGGCAGCCGTTTCCACTAAAATCCCTTTATATCATTGTCTCTAGTACTCTCTACACTACCCAAGGCCACTGAATCACCTCGTTATACCACGTAACTTATTCACCGTCACCGTAACACAAGCCATGTAGAGTTACCTGCACAAAGGGGGTTAGTTTGGATCAGGTGCGAAAATGCAGACCACGCGCGCCAAAATTCTTCACAACAGACTACACGAGGGGCGTAACCCGCATGACCCCTTGCCCTCCTGCGCCCTCCTCTCTCTTCCCTGCCCTTATTTCCTTCAAACTTATTCCAGGTTGACATATATATAGCTCAAAGATTACTACATGCATCCTTACAGCTAGGAGTGATGAGTGTTAGTATCCCAGCAGAGAGGATCAGTGTATTCCCGTGTGTTAAGTGTATCGTCTGCTACGTCCATAAGTGTCAGGGTTTTTGCTCTCAACAGGTCCTTTTCACCAACTTTTATTTCCTTCAATTTCTCTTGTTTCCTTAAGTAAATACACTTTCACGCCATGTATATAGTTCCATGCATGCCTTAAGATGGTTCGAGGTGGGATATATCAACCCGTCGGTGTATTGTTAGTGCTATAAAAGCGAAAATGTGAAGCTTAGAATTGGCGGGTTTACGTACAAAGCAGACGCCATTTTAGCAGCCGAATTCTGTCAAAACTTTATCACCCCTTCCCCTGGCCCCTCCCGCCCCTTACATCCCCTGTCCCATACACTGAAATGAAACCTGTGTGTCTTATAACCATCTTGCCTTACTTACCGGGGACTTTTTCGCCGGTTTTGTGGGTTTTCCGGCGGGTTTTCATGGTGAGTCTGACACAAGGGAAGGTGGCGGCACTGCAATGTTGCCAGACAAAACTTGTACAAACATGATGAATTATGGCCAAATATCTGTACAAAGCTAAGAAATCTGAGACAAATGTTGATGTTTTATGTTGATCACAGTAGGATTATAAAAAATGTATACAGTAGAGTAGGGACACAGTAGGAAAAGTAGGATTACCACATTGTTAAAATAAAATTCATTATCTAACAAAAAAAAAGCCTGGTTTGCAAAGATATCCTACCCGCATTTTGACGCTATATATGTAACCCAGCTTCCAGTCATGATTAATTTGACGTAGCCTACTTATTAAATTAGTACTTGAATATCGCTGACGAAAATGAACGAGCTGCGTTTTATACCCCCCTCTCTCTCTCTCTCTCTCTCTCTCTCTCTCTCTCTCTCATATCTCTCTCTCTCTCTCTCTCTCTCTCTCTCTCTCTCTCTCTCTCCTCTCTCTCTCTCTCTCTCTCTCTCTCTCTCTCTCTTCATTATAAACAGTTTAATGTTCTTCTTTTATATGGAAATGATAAGTGATACACTATAATTTTTAAACATGTTATGGGGAAACCAACATTGGTCCCTTTTATAATGAATATGATGATCGCACCATTAATATATGCTTCTTATTTAGCTTCTTAATTTGCACACCGGCCATTAACACCTCATTAGGCAGCTCATCAAAGGGACGAATGGTATCTGTAAATGTAATGTAAATGTAAATGTAAAATGTAAATTGAGTGGTAAAGATTGGAATGGACTCAGTAGACAGGTATAGTCAGGTAGTCAGTGCGGAGTCATTATATAGAGATCCTTTAATTAAAATGAGGCTGGATAAATTCATGGATGGGGATGCATGAAAGGTGGATGTAGGTCAAGGATATTATATATCTTTCAAATATCCTTGATGTAGGTAGTGTTAAGTAACAGGAACTACTACGTGTAGGTCTCACGGCCTAGTCTTGTAGCTTCCCTATTTTCTATGTTCTTATGTTCTATATAATGTTCTTATTCCTGTCCTTATTCTGCCTATTCTCTTTCATAATTAACATACTGTTTTCAGGACTTTTTATATATAGGAAGAATATATTAAAGTTTTGTGGGAGATATAAATGATAAATCACATTACAATTCAAATATTTAGTATCGTTCGTCAAGTGTCGAGAGGATGCGTGGGAATATGTTCTTATACAAAATGGTAAATATTCGCCTTTCTACGGTTTTTTATATAATTTCAATAGTTTCAGGGTGTAATTAAGGGTTCAGGGAATATAAAGTGTGTTTGTGATGGCTTGGAAATTACGGGAAAGACCTTAAATTAGTAAAAATAGAAGAGGAGTGAAGATTATTTTTGGCGAGACTCGCGTGTGAATATTTCCAACTATTTTTTTTATTTTTTTTATTTTATTTTATTTTTCTTATTATTTTCTTATTATTATTTTTTCTGTAGTATGCCTTCAGGTGAAAAATATATCATTATTATTATTATTATTATTATTATTATTATTAATAATAATTTATTATTATTATTATTTTTATTATTATTATTATTACCTCTCCACTTTTTCAGTTATATTTTCAAGGTATTTGTATCTCGAATCAATATAATGTATAAATAAGTAAAGAAAATGACGCTATTGGGATTATATATATAACAAAAGCCTATTCATATTGTTTTTCCTGAATATAGAATAGATTATGGCTGTGATTACATTCTTGAAAAAATATACCATATCCATATCTATCTGAGCATATTTCTTCTTGCTGTCTGGGTCTTTAATTAGTTGTCTTCTCTTATTATGTCTTAATTTCTTTTTCTTTCTTTCCTCTTATTTTCTCTGGTCATCCAAAAACTGTTGATTGTTCTTTTTGGTTCTTCCATATTCCCATCTCCAAACAAATACTCCCCCACTATATCCTCTTCCTCCTCTATGTAATGTTGTAGCCTCGCACTTTTCTTTCTTTCATTATTGTATACTGGGCACCAGGGGCGTAGTTAGGCCTGGGCATTGGGGGCTGTAGCCCCGAATGTTTTATGAATAGCCCCGGATCTCAAATACATTTTTTTATTTATCTTATTTTTATTTATTTTCTCACAAAAATAAGATAAGCTCTGACTGGGGCCAACCTAAAATTATATTTAAAAACTAGATATTTGGTTAGATGTTATCTTAGCGTATGCTGATGGCATCCTTTTTATGAGCAGGACATGAGAGCTAGAGGTGGAGAAAATAGAGGAGATGAGGAGCATGAGAGGAGACACCAAAAAACCTTTTGGAAAGGTGAAGAAGAGAATATCAGATGGACAAGACACAGAAGTTAACAGAAGTGCATTTTGTTCGAAGTGCATTTTTTTCGAAGTGCATTTTTTTCGAAGTGCATTTTTTTCGAAGTGCATTTTTTTCGAAGTGCATTTTTTCGAAGTGCATTTTTTCGAAGTGCATTTTTTCGAAGTGCATTTTATTCGAAGTGCATTTTTTTCGAAGTGCATTTTTTCGAAGTGCATTTTTTCGAAGTGCATTTTTTTCGAAGTGCATTTTTTTCGAAGTGCATTTTTTTCGAAGTGCATTTTTTTCGAAGTGCATTTTTTTCGAAGTGCATTTTTTTCGAAGTGCATTTTTTTCGAAGTGCATTTTTTTCGAAGTGCATTTTTTTCGAAGTACATTTTTTTCGAAGTGCATTTTTTTCGAAGTGCATTTTTTTCGAAGTGCATTTTTTCGAAGTGCATTTTTTTCGAAGTGCATTTTTTTCGAAGTGCATTTTTTTCGAAGTGCATTTTTTTCGAAGTGCATTTTTTTCGAAGTGCATTTTTTTCGAAGTGCATTTTTTCGAAGTGCATTTTTTTCGAAGTGCATTTTCGTGTGTCCTTGGCCAGTCCTTTGTGATATAAAAAAAAGTAGTTATAAGACCGAGCTAGGTTGGTCAGATTTCAGTATTGAACAAAGTATTGGGAATATATAATTTATATGACTGCTTCATCACGCCAAAGCTCTCTTTTTCTGAGGGTTTTACTTCTACTGATGAAAATAGAAATAATAACGAAGTTGAACCCCAACTCAGATTGTCTTAATTTAATTTAATTTCATGTTTCGAAAGTTATCCAAAGCAAATGACAGCGGCGCCTTATGGTAGACCACGTATACAGTGTCTCACATCTTTTAGTCACTGTAGGTACTCATAAATATATTGAAAATTATCCTGTAAAAATGTTAAGATATTTCTTGGCTGGGCTAATTAATTGCCCCCAATGTTTCAAGATCCTAAATACGCCCCTGCTGGACACCATAGCAAAAAATTTCGTTGTGATGTGGCCTGAGCGTCAGATATTAACCCTTGAGGCCCAGAACGTAATTAACATAATAATTTGGGTGCCATGAGACAATTTTAATGAATATATAAGCAATGTTTTATAGCTATGACATATTTAGTATCCTTGTCCACTAACTAATTTGGTATATTAAATTAGTTTTCATAATTTTATGGCTGACAACAGACAATTTTTATAGCAAAGGAAAGATCTGCGTGAAGGGATTAACCCGGACTCAAAATCTGAAATCTACAATTTATTTTTTACAGATCTACTGGCAACACTGCGCCGCTGTTTCCACGCCTCCTGTGTCTTCCTCCCACGCCAATAACTTTTCCTCCCTGGCCCCTATGCGTTATCACCCATGCAAGTTGTGATGGATGGGTAAGTACTCAGATTCACAGGTTCTTTTTAATTTATTTCTTGCCAGTGACAATGCAAGGATATTTACTGGTTGTGTTAAAATATTTCACACCGCGTTGTTCCTACTTGTTGCTTCCTGTGTTCTCATCGCCCACATGCTAATTATCCACCATCTATTTCATGCTTATCTAAGTATATGAGCTTGGAATTCTCTTGCGGGGGGGAGTAGATTGATCACAAATTAGCGCACCAGTTTAGCAATGAAAGGTTACATGGAAGATTATAGTATTTTGCGCCAGGTAGCTAGCTATTACATAAGCCAAGATGTAATAAAATAATTAAAAAAATATACAAAGTTCGACCTCTTTATCGTGTGACAAGTAATTCCTTCTCACAACAACGACCACTATTTAATACATTGTCTACTACCCTACTGAGCATGGCAAGTAAAGTTTTAACTCTAGCTTATTGAAATGTGTACGAAGAAACTAAATTTCGATAAGGCAGCGAGGGGAGAATTATTATTTGTTAAGTTGGCACATATAGGTATGTAAGTACATAACATAAACTACTGTACATGCCTCTTCCGTGGCACATACATACAAGGCTGTAGTGATGCTTTAGTGGTGAAATTCGTAATATATGGCGCCTGGCGACATAAGTACACCGTGGCGACTATAGTGTTATCTACGGTACTACTACTCTTTCTACTACTACTACTACGTACTATATATATATATACTACTCCTATATATACATACTACTCCTATATATACTTCCTTATACGGTATACCACTAATCTTTCTACCGTACTACTACAAAATACCACAGTGTAGCCTGTGTTCCTTTATCTCCCGTTTTCTAATCGCTAAAAACATGCCGATCTTCTTCTTGTGGCCAAAAGGGCACTCTAGATCTTCGCCCTCCCTCTTCTTGAGAAGTCGCCTGCCAGCCAACAGCAGTTCATAAGTGGGGTTGGTGAGAACACCAAATGTGGTTTTTCACCTTTTCTCCTTATTTACAGATATTTATCCTATTTCTACCCATTGCTTAGCTAGATTATCTTTTTCTACACCTTCCCCATTGGTCTTTTGCATGATTTAGTCATCTATTAAGGTGATTTTTAACAAAACAGAATTTTGGTCACGACGCTCAATCTAAACTCAGCTATTAAGGAGTGTGTTGATGGCATTTCAATGATAACTCATAAGCTTATTTTATACTAGAAAGACAAATAGAAGAGAAGGAGAGGAATATGTAGCATGCAGGATATTGATATGAAGGCAATACCTACAAAAATTATATTTACATAATTATTTGGCACATCAGATTTCCCAGTTTCATTCACAATATTAACCCCTTGAGGCCCAGAGCGTACATTGTAATTCGGGTACCATTAGACAATTTTTAGTGACTATAAGCAATGTTTTATAGATATGACCTGTTTAGTATCCTTGTCGACAAACTAATTTGGTATATTCAGTGACTTTTCGTAATTTTATAGCTCGACAACATACAATTTTTTATAGCAAATGAAAGATCTGGGCGTGAAGGGGTTAAACTTGTAGCTTACACTCTACGCATCATTCCTCTCATGCACTCTGCCTTAACTTGGCATGAGTTATACCCTATATAATGGATTAGCTATAACAATATGCTGTATTAAGTAGAGCGACAGTCGACGGTTCATTCCATATTTAGCTTACATCGAGGAGGTAGGAGACTTGTGTAGCAAATAACTTATGAAAAACCTTAGGGACTGTCGCAATTCCGCCACACACACACACACACACACACACACACACACACACACACACACACACACACACACACACACACACACACCACCGAGAAGAATAAAAATTTAATGCTAACGTTTTGCAGCACAGAATGAAATATTATGACAAACGACAAAGCCTACAGACAGCATCGTTCACTTAACCCCTTGAGGCCCAGAACGTAATTTCCATTGTAATGTGGGTACCATTAGCGATTTTTAGTGAATATAAGCAATATTTTATAGATATGACCTGTTTAGTATCCTTGTCCACTAACTAATTTTGTATATTCAGTTACTTTTCGTAATTTTATGGCTCGACAACATACATTTTTTTTATAGCAAAGGAAAGATCTGGGTGTGAAGGGGTTAAGAACATAAGAAAATAAGGAAGGTACAAGAGGCCGCGAGACCTACACGAGGTAGTTCCTGTAGCCTACTCCTAGCAATCGTGAGGTACAGACTAGAATTCGTAGGTTGACTCCAAGAAAGGAAAGAAGCTTAATTATTCACATTAGAACAAAGAATCCTATGTATATGGAAATGAGATCTGAAATTTTCCTGAGTGCTGAAAACAATGGACATCTCGCATGGCCCTGTCATGTTGAGTAATGTTCATAAGATTAGAAGGAAAAACAAGGTAGGAAGTAGTGATGACTAGGAATTTGCTGTCATAGGAAATGCCACCAGACAAGACCTTACAGCAGGGATATCTTAGTGTTAGCCACATGACAAACTCACATTTGTCAAACAGTCATTGAACTGGAAATAAAAATAGATGCAAATTATGAAAATAAGAACATAAGAACATAAGAAAATAAGGAAGCTACAAGAGACCGTGAGACCTACACGAGGTAGTTCCTGTAAACTAACAAAAACAAAATCACGACAAAAAATAAGTATTGTGAGTCTGAGCAGTCTACAGAGGTAACGTACAAGGTCTGTGACACCAATGTAGGGGAAGCAAAAACACTAACTAACCCATGAAGCACTGAAATCTTGGTGGATAGAAGAATATTGTACATTCAGGAGTAGTCCATGATCAGTAAGTTAAAGAACATTGGATTCGTCAGCCAAACACTTCCATTTCTCACCCGTTCCAGAACAGGCGAGAGGTCCGACATCACAACTCTCCAAAAGCCTACAGGCGCTATAGTAGGCTCCAACGTAAAAAAAATAAAAAATAAAAATAAAAATAGACATACATACACAATACGGCCAGGAAGGGCATGGGGTCAAGGGGCCTCATCTTCCATCCTTGGCTTCCTTGCCCTAACTTTCAAGGGGCAATTTTACCGGACAGACTGGCATAGGAGGGAGTGACACTTTACAAAGTTTATCCCTTTCTGTTAGCTCCCAATCCCTCCACCTGCACGCGCCATCCTTCCCAGTAGTCTCCACGCCAAAGACGCCATCCTTATAGTCTCCAAGGTCTTTTCTAAGGATCTCTAAGGAAAGACCTTGATAGTCTCAACCTTGGTCTCAACCCTAAAGCCGCTCCAAGGGTCCGAGGGAGGCGACCAGCGCTGCGGTGATGAAGGAACCCATGACTTGAATGTTGGCAGGCGCCCTCACGCAAGGCACGCAGGGCTAGCTATCCTATGAAGAGTCAGTGCCAGCCGCAGTGCCAACCTTGCTCAAGTTGGGAAACTTTTGTTGGTTGGAGAAACGCCTCCATTGGTGGTGGTGTGCGGTGTGGGTCGCGGCATCCCATCGCTCCCTGGTGGACAGATTGTGAAGTACTTGAAGATTGTGTATAC
The DNA here is from genome assembly GCA_016584305.1 of Chionoecetes opilio. NCBI lineage: Eukaryota > Metazoa > Arthropoda > Malacostraca > Decapoda > Majidae > Chionoecetes > Chionoecetes opilio. The sequence goes on from JACEEZ010020124.1 coordinate 149,819, forward strand.
TGATCATAATGAAGAACTATACTGGCCCACCCCCCTTTCTTTATTCTCTTACTGTCTTCTTTATAGGGACTGGCAATCTGAGCGGGCTTTGTGTTACCTCTTTTTTTGTGCCCTTGGCCAGTCCTTTGTGATGTAAAAAAAAAAAAATACTGATCATAATGAAGACAAAATATATAACATGCGCTATGGCCTCAACCACGGCTGCTATCAACACGATTACTACTACTACTACTACTACTACTACCTACTACTACTACTACTACTACTTCTACTTCTACTACTACTGCTACTGCTACTACTACTACTACTACTACTGCTACTACTACTACTACTAGCAACAACAACAACACGTAAAACTACCTACCTATCCATTTCTCAGGAATGGGTCGAACATGCTGCTGCTGCTGTTGTTGTTGTTGTGTTGTTGTTGTTGTTGTTGTTGTTGTTGTTGTCGGTGATGATTATGCTGTTGTTGTTGTTGTTGTTGTTGTTGTTGTTGTTGATGTTGTTGTTGTTGATGTTGTTGTTGTTGTAGCTGTTGTTGTTGTTGTTGCTGTTGTTGTTGTTGCTGTTGTTGTTGTTGTTGTTGCTGTTGCTGTTGAAGATGGTGGTGATGGTGGATGGCGTCCATGGCGGCAGGGGGTGTGGTGGGGGGGGTTCTGGCGAGAGGGTGGTGGGGCGGGGGCTGAGTGGGGCGAGTGGGCGGGGGGTGAGTGGGGCGAGTGGGGAGGCGATAAGAAGGCAGGCTGGGGCGTGGGTAGTGCAGGCGATACTGCAGGTGTTGAAAGGCTGCCTCGTCGGCTTTCGAGGGAAAATGGAACACGGGATGAAGAGCATGTGGCGGAGGATGAGGGGGGCGGGGGGGTGGGGACTGAAGAGTGGGCTGAGGGTGCTGGTGTGGGGGGTGAGAGGGATGAGAGGGATGGGGAAGGCGTTGTGAGGAGGGTAATGGGAGATACGTTGGTTGGGATGTATGGGGATGAGATTGAGAGGAATGAGGTGGAAGGAAAGATGGTTGGGACGCAAAGGGTGGGACATGAGAGGGCTGAGAGGGGTGAGAGGTCGGGGAGTGAATATGAGAGGGCTGGGAGGATTGTGGTGGGAGATGAGAGGGCTGGGAGTGGTGAGGTTGATGAGAGAGTTGAAGAATATGTGGTGGGACTAACCTGGGTCTAGATGAGAGGGACTGAGGATGAGAGGGCTGGGATAGGTGGAGTGGGATATGTGGATGATCGGGGTGTGAGGAGGGTAGTGAAAGGTGAGAGGGTCGGAGGAAAGGGTGGTTGAATGGGGGGAGAAAAGGCTTTAACACTGATGAAGGGGACTGAGTGGGCTGGGAAGTTTGAGGTGGGGGCTGTGTGGCCGGGAGAGTTTTTGGTGAAGGCTGAGGCGACTTAGAGGGTGTTGGTGAGTGCTGAGAGGCCTTGGGGGCTGGTGGTGAGGGGTGCGGGGGCTGGAAAGTTGGTTGTGGGTATGCGAGGGTTGAGAAGGTGAAGGTGAGGAGCGAGATGACTGCAAGGCTGATGGTGGGGGGTGAGAGGGGTTGGAAGCTGGTAGTGAGGGAGTTGAGAGGGAGGGTTGGAGGCTGGTAGTGAGGAGTGAGAGGGGTTGGAGGCTGGTAGTGAGGAGTGAGAGGGGTTGGAAGCTGGTAGTGAGGAGTGAGAGGGGTTGGAGGCTGGTAGTGAGGAGTGAGAGGGGTTGGAGGCTGGTAGTGAGGAGTGAGAGGGGTTGGAGGCTGGTAGTGAGGAGTGAGAGGGGTTGGAGGCTGGTAGTGAGGAGTGAGAGGGGTTGGAGGCTGGTAGATGTGAGGAGTGAAGAGGGGTTGGAAGGCTGGTAGTGAGGAGTGAGAGGGGTTGGAGGCTGGTAGAGGAGTGAGTGAGAGGGGTTGGAAGCTGGTAGTGAGGAGTGAGAGGGGTTGGAGGCTGGTAGTGAGGAGTGAGAGGGATGAGAGGGAGTTGGAAGCTGGTAGTGAGGAGTGAGAGGGGTTGGAGGCTGGTAGTGAGGAGTGAGAGGGATGAGAGGTTGGAAGCTGGTATGAGGAGTGAGAGGGTGGAGGCTGTAGTGAGGAGTGAGAGGGTTGGAAGCTGGTAGTGAGGAGTGAGAGGGGTTGGAGGCTGGTAGTGAGGAGTGAGAGGGTTGGAGCGTATGAGGGGAGGGGTTGGAGGCTGGTAGTGAGGGTGAGAGGGGTGGAGGCTGGTAGTGGGGAGGAGGGGTTGGAGGCTGGTAGTGAGGGTGAGAGGGTTGGAGGCTGGTAGTGAGGAGTGAGAGGGGTTGGAGGCTGGTAGTGAGGAGTGAGAGGGGTTGGAGGCTGGTAGTGAGGAGTGAGAGGGGTTGGAGGCTGGTAGTTGGGGATGAGAGGGGTGGGAGGCTGGTAGTGAGGAGTGAGAGGGGTAGGAGGCTGGTAGTGGGGGGTGAGAGGGGTTGGAGGCTGTTAGTGGGGGGTGAGAGGGGTTGGAGGCTGATGGTGGGGGGTTAGAGGGGTTGGAGGCTGATGGTGGGGGGTGAGAGAGGTTGGAGGCTGCTGGGGGAGGATGGGGAGTCGTGGGGCTGAAGACATCATCTTCTAAGGCCTCGTCGACGTGGATGGTGCTGGAAATGCTGGACCGCCGCTCATCGCCTGTTGACATCATAAACTGACTTTAGGTAAGGAAAGGAACACATAGATATAAAGCGACAAGTATATACGTGTACGAGTCTTGTATAAGCCAGTCTACGCGTGGCTATTCCTCACCGTTGTAGGAGAGGTGGATGAGTTGCGTGAGGATCTGCTCGGAGCTGCAAGTCTCCCAGCCAAAGTCCTGCAGCAGCGAGGGCGGCATGCACAACCGAACCATCGTTTTGAAGTCCTCCCGCAGTCTTGCCTGCAGGTTGGGGTGTGAGGAGGGCTGCACGCCCCACCGCCTCACCACTGTCCTCAGCAGCCTGGCCGGGCAGCGCGACAGCTCCAGCAGCTGCGTGGCCCCGGGTACCGAGACCAAGTCTCTCAGTACTAACTGCAGGCGCTCCATGAACACCGCGTCCTCCGTCACCACGCTCTGAGCACTCGGCTTGGAGGCTGTTCCCGGGGCAGGCACGGAGGCAGGCCGCCGTCCTGTTAGTGATGGCGGCACAGTGCTAGAGGGCGGCTCTGAGGCAGGCCTGGAGGTCCTGGGGCGTGGCTGCAGGGTGGGAGCCGCGTTGGTACAAGGCGTGTGCTGGTCATCGTGAAGGATCGCCTCGCCACCCTCAGGACGGATATAAACCACTTTCTCCATGATGACATCACTGGTGGTGGAGGACGACCTCACCTCCTCCGCGCACGTCTTGGCTGTCCCCTTGACCCCCTCTGAGGCCGCGTCTGTATCCTTGCGTACTTCACCACCACGTGTTATAACGTGCGTCACGACGGTATCACTGCGGCGACGGGCCTCTGCTGGCGGATAGGCTGGCGATGGGGCGCCAAGGGGAGGACCAGAAGACAAGGAGCGACGGGCGAACGGGGGTCTTGGGGGGTGATCGCTGAGGACTGGGACAGACTGTCGGCGGCACTCTAGCCCTCCCGTCTGTTGCCTGACTCCCGCTGTAACAATGCACGAAAGCTGGTTATCGGAGTCTGCTCCCGCGTGCACCCTGCGATGAGGGCGCCGTAACGGTGGCTGTGTGGAGAGGTCCTATGGGAATCAGCTCCACACAGGGCGCCGGGGGCTCCATCACGCGCCTGGGAGGCCTCCGCGCAGCATCCTCCCCGGCGGGCTGGGGGATCCGAGGCGATGCAGGCCCGGGAAGGCGTTCAGGTGGATAGAGTGGTCTAAGGGGCAGCTGGCTTCCCGTGGGGAGGTGTGGGGACACCACCACCTGGTGAGGTGCCAGGTCCCTCCCGGGTACAACCCTGCGGTCGTAGGGGACCCTAGTATAGCCCTCGGGTACCCTGGGGTGCAGGGTGGGGTAAGGTGCCCCCGACAGGGAGAGGACGGGCACGTAGAGGTGGGGATCCTTCAGCTCAGGTCGACCCGAGGGCTCACTGGTATAACGATGACTCGGGGGCTCTGTGTTGGTGCCAGGCCTGGCTGAGCCAGGGGGGGCGGCCAGGACATGGTGCATCTCATGGGTCTGGTGCACGGGTGGGGGCCCCAGAGGTGCGGTGTGGAGGGGCGGGGGACGGAAGTAGCGGGGCAGGGGTGGGGAACCGTGGGGTGGAGACAGATGTTGCTCAGGAGGTCGCCCCATCGGCAGTCGTGCGATGGTCTGGGGATGAGGGGGAGGCAGCCGCTGGTGGTAGACCAGTGGGTAAGGGCTCACCGGCCGGAACTGTGGTCTATGAGGCTGTGCTATGAGGTCATGGTGCCTGGGTGGGTACGGGTGGTAGGGGTGACGCATGCCCCTCACATAGTAGTGTCCCTCCATGGTCTGAAAGATGGGTGGCAATCCAGGACGTACGCGGGGATCCGAGAGCCTCAGCCTTGGGGGCGGGGACAGCCCTGCGGGCAGCGGCCGCACCTCCTTCGGGTACTTGAGGCCCGTCGCCCCCTCGCCCAGGGGAGAGCAAGGCAGCTCATCCACCTCGTTCTCCGACAAATCTATGCCCACGGCGGAGATGATCTGCGCCAGGATATCCTCGCGGCAGTCCTGCAGGTCGGTAGTCTGCTCTGCCTCCGTGGCCTGCAGCAACCGCCGCTTCTTGGGCACAGGCTCGTCGGTGCGACGCTTCTCTTTGACCGCCGCCACCTCCACCTCCGAGCCGGCGGGCTGTCGTGAGGGCTGCGGCGCCGGGCCCTTCACGTTGTTGGCCATGACACCGGCAGCCAGACTGACGCGGCCCGCTGGGACCGGGGCGTCACAGGGCGTGGTGGGCGGCGCGGTGTCTGCGGTGCGGGGAGGACTGTCCACCAGGAGGTGTTGCGGGTCACGAACCTTGAGGCGCTGAACACTCATCCCGCCCGCACACTCTCTGAAAGCATAGAGACACTGACGTTCTGACTGCAAAAAGAGGTACACTCGGTGGTATATAGTACACATAGACAGAGTGCATATATATATATATATATATATATAAAATACACTATGTATGACATCATGACACAAAATCAAACACCAATGACTATTATGCTACCAAGCAAAGACAGGGAAATCATCCAGTGCTTGACAAGTTAAATGTTAAAGGTGCAACCTGAGGGAAGAAGGGATTCCCAGACCAGTTCACCTC
>JACEEZ010020124.1:160000-162500 GCA_016584305.1 Chionoecetes opilio
TTATGTTCTTATCCTTACTTTCTTATTTTCTTATGTTCTTATGTTCTTATGTTCTTATCCTTACTTCCTTATTTTCTATGTTCTTATGTTCTTATCCTTACTTCCTTATTTCTTATGTTCTTATGTTCTTATCCTTACTTCCTTATTTTCTTATGTTCTTATCCTTACTTCCTTATTTTCTTATGTTCTTATGTTCTTATCCTTACTTCCTTATGTTCTTATGTTCTTACGTTCTTAGCCTTTCTCTTCACAAAGCCAAACTATTGCAATCAGCTCACTTTTGAGTACCTCACCAATTTCCTCAAAACAGGAACTACCACGTGTAGGTCTTGCGGCCTCTTGTAGCTTCCTTATTTTCTTCCAAACAGACCTCTGATGTCTGGCATATTCCCCCTTTTTTTTGCATTAAATCAATCAATCATTAGTCTCGTATTTGTGTAATTTTTTTTTTTCTTCAAAGTTTTCGGATTTTAGTCAATGTGTTTTTTGTCTTTTTTTTCGATAACAGTTTTTGATTTTTTTTCTTCTATTGTTTAAGTAGATTTCATGTTCACAGCATTCAGGTTATAGTATCGCATCTCATAAGTCTTCAAACCAATATATTTTTTTTTCAAAGTTTTCGGATTTTTGTCAATGTGGTTTTGTCTCACTTTCGATAACTTTTTTTTTTATTTTTTTTTTTTATGAGATTTTCCTTTATTTTTTATTATTTAAGTAGATTTCATGTTCACAGCATTCCAGTCATAGTATCGCATCTCATAAGTCTTCAAAGCAATATTTTTTTTCTTCAAAGTTTTCGGATTTTTGTCAATGTAGTTTTGTCTCACTTTCGATAACTTTGCTTTTTTTTTTTTTTTTGGTGGATAAATTCCTTTTTTTAACTTTTTCTATTCCTTTTCTTTCTTTTTTTTATTTTTTTTTATTTTTTAAGAGATTTTCCTTTATTTTCTATTGTTTAAGTAGATTTCATGTTCACAGCATTCAAGTCATAGTATCGCATCTCATAAGTGTTCAAACCAATTATTTTTTTCCAAAGTTTTCGGATTTTTGTCAATGTAGTTTTGTCTCACTTTCCATAACTTTGCTTTTTTTTTTCTTTTTTTTTTTTTTGCTGGATAAATTCCTTTTTTTGACTTTTTCTATTCCTTTTTTTTTTTTTTTTTTTTTTTTTTTTTTTTTTAAGAGATTTTCCTTTATTTTCTATTGTTTAAGTAGATTTCATGTTCACAGCATTCCAGTCATAGTATCGCATCTCTGTGTTCAAACCAATTATTTTTTTTTCAAAGTTTTCGGATTTTTGTCAATGTGGTTTTGTCTCACTTTCGATAACTTTGCTTTTTTTTTTTTTTTTTTTTTGCTGGATAAATTCCTTTTCTGACTTTCTATTCCTTTCCTTTTTTTCGCTTTTTTTTTTATGAGATTTTCCTTTATTTTCTATTGTTTAAGTAGATTTCATGTTCACAGCATTCCAGTCAGTTTCACATTGTTTACATAGATTATAATTCGCACCATTTCCAAACAATCACACTTCTTATGCAATACACAAAATATTATTAGTTATTTTCAAAATGATCCTGATATTTTCTTCGCTACTAATGACAACTTATCGGTATGCCGTCTCTCTATACTCTCTTTCTTCTCCTACTTGTCATACTACTACTACTACTACTACTACTACTACTATATCTACTACTACTACTACTACTATATCTACTACTGCTACTACTACTATTATTACTACTACTATTACTACTACTACTACTACTACTACTACTACTACTACTACTACTATTACTACTACTACCACTACTACTACTATTACTACTACTACCACTACTACTACTATTACTACTACTACTACTACTATTGCTACTACTACTACTACTACTACCACTACTACTACTACTACTACTACTATTACTACTACTACTACTACTATTACTGCTACTACTACTACTACTACCACTATTACTACTACTACTACTACTACTACTACTACTACTACTACTACTACTACTACTACTACTACTACTACTACTACTACTACTACTACTACTACCACTACTACTACTATTACTACTACTACTACTACTACTGCTACTACTACTACTACTACTACTATTGATACTATAAGGTCGCGTTCCTCTCTTCCTCTTTCTTCAATACTACTATAGCTATACAGATAAGCGGATGATATCTTCCCTTACTTTTCTGCCTCTTCTTCCAATTCTTTGACAACATAAAACCAACACCATGTAACATCCTCCTTCTCCTACCACCTGTAAAAGTCACTGTTGAATACAATAAGATCAAAACACCTGTTGCCTAAACGTTAAGATCGCATCTGAAACGTATCTGAAACACAGTATACAGGTAACTTTCTATGATGTCAGATAGCCAGGCCAGGTATAGTTTAGCACACTATAGCAGCGCGCCTATCACCACACTTCAAGCTCGATCCCTAGTTCCCTACCACCGTCACCACCACCGGTCGCGTCAC
>JACEEZ010020124.1:167500-175000 GCA_016584305.1 Chionoecetes opilio
CAGGCCCTGTAAAACACAACTAGGTAAATACAACTATAGGTAAACACACATCACACTGTACTACATGCTTTTCCTTTGTTTGCCACCCCTACACACACACACACACACACACATACATCGTTACCTTCTCTGTTCGCTGCACACACACATCGCTACCTCCTCTGCTCACTAGACAACACACACGTCGGTACCTTCTCTCACCACTACACACACAACACACATATCACTACCTTCTCAGCACGCCTCCCACCACCATACCGCTACCAGGGTTGTCACAGGACTGGCGGCGCGGCACTCACATGATCCAGGATGCCCTTATCACATCCTCAACCCCGGTCCGATATCTCTCTTCATCCGCAACGCACTAACAACTATGAGTGAAACATTATTATCTGTTCTTGCCACGCGCTGATAACCACCCAGCAGTATAGTTCCTGAGAGAGAGAGAGAGAGAGAGAGAGAGAGAGAGAGAGAGAGAGAGAGAAGAGAGAGAGAGAGAGGAGGAGAGAGAGAGAGAAGAGAGAGAGAGAGAGAGAGAGAGACTTACTGAGTTTACTGAGAGAGACTGCTTTACTGAGAGAGAGAGAGAGAGAGAGAGAGAGAGAGAGAGAGAGAGAGAGAGAGAGAGAGAGAGAGAGAGAGAGACTTACTGAGTTTACTGAGAGAGACTGCTTTACTGAGAGAGGAGAGAGGAGAGAGAGAGAGATGAGAAGAGAGGAAGAGAGAGACGAGAGAGACGAGAGAGAGAGAGAGAGAGAGAGAAATAAAAAAAAAAGTGGTGTGTGTGTCAAGCTTGCGTCACTGTTGAAGGATGTGTCGGGTCAGCGTCTATTAAAACCCGTGTGTTAATGGACAACTTGATTTAAACGGCGAGTTGATTAGACGGAGGGAGGTCACCGCATATCACACGCTGGGCCCGCTACACTAGCTGGCGATCTTAGTGTAGGTCGCCACTCCGGTGATATTTTTGTAATTTGTTCATTTATAGCCGTATTATAACACTGATGAAGACACAAAATGACACAGATTCTCCAGATAGCCCCTTCTAGCGTTCCTGAAATCATGGATGTAGAAATGTAAGTATTAACACCACCAGATGTTTGTAAATCGAAAAAAACGTTGTCCTGGCGACTTTAGTGTTATCTATGGTAGTGGCTATAAGGCGGGAGGGACGAGGGTTAGAGGAGTGATAGATGGGAAATGGCTTTGTGAGGATACAGGGTCATGATATTTTAATGGGGGGAGGGAAGTTACGAGTAGTTGCTCAAAAGCCTTAATCCTGTATTAACCCCTTAAGACCCAGAACGTAATTTCCATTGTAATTAGGGTACCATTAGACGATTTTTAGTGACTATAAGCAATATTTTATAGATATGACCTGTTTAATTTAGTACCCTTGTCCGCTAGCATATTGGTATAATAAGTTGCTTTTCGTAATTTTATGGCTAAGAACAGATGATTTTATATAGCAAAGGAAAGATCTGGAGTAAAGAGGTTAATGCTACCAATGATATCTTGTAATAGTTGAGGTTTCGAATTGGAATTACTACACCACGTGGTAAAAATGGGTTGATACACTCTCAGAAATAAGGGGTATGTAAATTAAGGGTAGAATTGTTACATCGCACCATCACTACCCTTTTTAAACCCTATGTCCAGACTGGAGGATAGATGCTGCCGATTATACCCTTTATCTACCCTTTTTAAAAGAGAGGGTTGGAAAAGGGTATATTTGCGTCGATCCGAAAGGGTATATTTGTAAGGGTAGAAAAAGGGTAGCAGTATTTCATCACTACAAATACCCTTTTTCTACCCTTTTTTTCTAAGAGTGTACGTACTCGAGTTATGTAAAATAGTCTTTACGCAGAAGTCGTAGTACGAGAGGAAACAATCTATCGAGTTGAAAGATACAAACTTCCTTTCATTCTATAACACGGGAGGCCAATGCGATAGTAGTACAGGAAACTACTCCATGAACTACCACGTGTAGGTCTCGCGGCCTCTTGTAGCTTCCTTATTTTCTGATGTTCTACTAATGATAATAATAATAATAAAAAGTGTACGTCTCTCTTGGAGCTGATACAACACCACGTAGGAGTTATACAGCTTCTGTGCCGCACTGCTACAGTCTTTATTTTAACGAGGCGAAAATTCCATTCAATCTTAAAGTCTCATGCTTAAAATGATGCCTATGTTTACCTGATAATATGGTTAAGTATGATAAAATACAACTGAAATTAAAAGAAGTGTAGTATTCCCTTCTGGCATCAAATATCAGTCAGTAAGGCAAGGGGGCAGGATTTTTCACCTCGTTAAAAAACCCAGAGTATAGCCGTGTGCTGGGTCTTGGTGGGCCTCTGTACCATGCTCTGTACCTTCCCAAAGCAGCCAGACTGTGATAAGGCGCCGTCACACCTGCCACCTCTCACAAGGCATCTCACCGTACAGCGCACCTTGCCTCCATGACTCTGGCCTCAGACTGACTTTCATCCCCGTTACACCTATATTACATACATGCCTCTAACGCTTGGGGATGACAGGTGGATGTAGGTAGTCTTAAGTAACAGGAACTACCACGTGTAGGTATCACGGCCTCTTGTAGCTTCCTTATGTTCTTATGTGTTTCCCCTACTTTTTTGTTACTGAACTCGGGTCCTATTTGTTTCGTATCTCTCTTTATCAGTATCTGTGATGGCCCGTGCCCCCCCCCCCCCCCCGTAGCCCCCCCTACTATAGAGTACTCGAGGGGTCTCCTGGTAGTTGGTGGTAGAGACGAACAACCTGCTCATGTACCTAATCCATAGTATTTCCCTCACGTTTCATATTAGTGCTTCATTTTCCCTCATATAACTTGCTTCACTGATGTTTTGTTTCGTTGATATAGTTTAGTTCTTCTTCACCCTCTCTCTCTCTCTTTGTATTTCATGTCCTAATGTGATTCATATTTCCCTCGTTTCATAGACATAAGTGCTTCGTTTCCCGACACATAACTTGCTTCACTCATGTTTTGTTTCGTTTATGTAGGTTAGTTCTTCACCTCTCTCTCTCTCTCTCTCTCTCTCTCTTTCTCTTTCTCTCTCTCTCTCTTTGTTTTTCATGTCTTATCTCAACGCTTCCTGTACACTGTTTATCCACTTTTACATTACCCGTTTCCCCTCGCTCCGATAAACGACTTCCCTTCCATGCTGAGTGATCGGCCCTGAATGTGGCTATCCGTTTCCTCGCAGGCGTCGCAGTGATGGGTAGTGCCACGCTGTCCATGTTACCGCCTATGTACCTGACCCCTCGTGTTACCTGTCACCTGTGTGTGTATGTATATGTTGTAGGCAGTCAATAAGGGCAGAAAACACCGGTAGTCTTTTCTGTAGGCTACTTACTTGGCCCGTCTACCTCTTACTGTGACATAAACTTCTTTCTCTCTCTCTCTTTTATTATTGTGAGGCTCAGACGAATGTTCAGCTCGTATACTATTCTGTTTAACGTAATAAAAAGCACAGAGCGGAGAGAAGTTATTTACAACAACCATCGAAATGAACTTCTATTCTGCACCACCAGGAATCCAGGATGGAAGACTAGCGCTCTGCATGCTGTCTTACCGCTTCGAGGATGAAGAAATGAGCTCCTGATTATATAGCTTCACCAAACTTCCAAAATGCGTTCCATAACTACCAAACACACCCAGCACGCTATACTCTTCATTCACCTTTGGAAATGTAGGAATAATTAAATTAGGTCACCCTACCACACATGTTGAGAATACCTTGACCAGTAATCCCAAACTATTCCTACTCTCGACCTTCACTTCAAGCGTACCTCACAACTTCGACACACTTGCAGACAAACAGGACTCTGAAAAAGAATGAACCAGTCCTTCCACTAACCTGTAACCATACTTTCTCTAGTGCCAGTGACGAGAGACAACGTGTAGGTGGGTCCCTGTCTGAGGCAAGGCTGGTAAAGCTTCCTATAGCCACGAGCTGAGGTGGGGAGACAGTGACACAGAAAGGCGGGAGGGGTCGAGGGTGTGTTGTTCTGTCACCTCCCTTGTCCTCCATCCCGTAGGCTACCAGGAAACGCGCTCTCCTAACTCAGGTACTCAATTGCTTTTCTTCACCAGGAAATGCATGCACGGTTGAAAATGATTGCAATATTGAGGTTGGTGAAAATTCATTACAGTGATGGAGAATGGCAACGTAACTGATACTAGAGATAAGGAGAGCCGAGATACGTTATCGGTTATCTGACGCCATGGGTTTTGTCACGGCTGTAGGGAGACCAGTTAGGCTTGTTTACAGGGAACTACCTCGTGTAGGTCTCACGGCCTCTTGTAGCTTCCTTATTTTCTTATGTGTAATTTCCCGCTGTCTTCCATGAAACGTGTGATGCGATGATTTGTTTACCTTCACAAAGTTGCAAACAAACAATTCCTTCAGTACAATATCTAACAACAAATGTCTGTCTTTAGTAGTTTTATCATATCATAATCTTATCGAGAAACAAGGGTTTATTATGAGTTGCTCCTTATCTCTCGAGAGCCACAGACGTTTTATCTTGTGCTCTCCCACTAACAGCAACTTGATACTTTGGTCTCCCGCTACTCTACATTACTATACCAGACAGTAATTCAAGAGCTCCCCCTTAAGTCAAGCAACAACACCGAGGACTCCCGCTTGAGTGAATAGATAGATTGATTGATTGATTTAATGCCCAAAAAAGGGAAATGTGCCAGACATGAGAGGTGATATGGCACGATGGCAAAGCATAATAAGGGAAGGGGTTATAGAGAAAGAGTGAAACGGTGAGGGAAGGGGAGAGGAACGGAATGGTACAGCAGGATGGTTAGATCAGGATGCAGGATGTGGATTTGTTGGAGGAAGGAGATAACATTTTCCAGGGAGTGACTAGAGAACTAGCTCACTCGGGGAGATTTTGCCGTGATCGAGGCAACACGTATTCTTCAGGAACACTACCAAACACTCGACCACAACCTCAACCCCTTACCCAGAACGTAATTTCCATTGTAATTTGGGTACCATTAGAGGATTTTGAGTGATAAGCAATATTTTATAGATATGACCTGTTTAATATCCTTGTCCACTAATTAATTTGGTATATTAAGTTACTTTTCGTAATTTTATGGCCGACAACAGACCATTTTTTATATAGCAAAGGATTGATTGATTTAATGCCACAATAAGGGGGAAATGTGCCAATATATAGCAAAGGAAAGATCTGGGCGTGAAGGGGTCAAGACAGTTCATCCAAAGGAAGTATGTTCAATGGCAGGCAAAATCAGCAGTTGGTAGTATATGTAATAATGGCTTTCAAAATATTCTTAATAATAATATAAAAATAATAAAATATATGAATATTATTGAATAGAATGTGAATAAAAACGTGAATTAAATAAATAAATAAAGGTGAAGCCACTAAGTGTATAGAACACATTTTTCTAAACTTTGTCGTTCTTGGACGTTAAAGGCCCATGAGCTACGTTTTCCTTTTTGGACAGTCTATAATGATGTACTTACGCCTACATACATGAATGCCAGCACAACCCACTCCGTCATTTGCAGGGCCAATAGGACCCTTGCCTTACATAACTACCAACGTGAGGTGCCCAACATGCATGCCTGGCTTTCTTTGTTCATTTTTTTCTAGATACAACTTTGCATCACTATAAGGTCTTACTAGAAAGATTAATCTTGATTACAATTTAGACCAATGACATTCTTTCCATAGATCCCAAGGGAAAAAGACAAAAACAAATATAAAAGTGTAGTCTTCATTCAATGTTAAGAATACATTCACCTTCTTGAGGCTTTTACACAGGCTTGTAAAATTGCGAGCAATTTAAATAATCTTAATCAAATTAGGTCTTCAAAACGAGTCTTTGGCATCAAATTGCAGTGAGGTCTAATGTCTAGCTGGACACAGGAACCTCCCAACCCAGGCTGGCAACATAATAGTACAATAATTATTGGACTTAAATCTCATGAAATGATAAATTCAATTCTTATGAATTTATATATATAAACTAATATGAATATAATATATATATATATATATATATAATAATATATATATATATATATATATACTAATATGAATATATATACATATATATATAAACTAAATGAATAATAAGATAAAAGAAAATAGTCTACCACATCATGTAACAGGTGGATTATTGTACAGCCAGACTACTTTAACACCGGGTCATTACCTCTTTGAACTGACTAACTCATGGATTGGTGTCCTCAACCTGAGTCCATGTCCATTTCTCTTCAGGATGAAAACCTCAAAGGTGTCAGGGCGGTAACCTCCATGGCCAGGCACTGCAGCCACACACACCCAGCATCTCTGTCTGGGAAAGTAAACCTTGGTGTTAATTCACGGTTACATTTCCCCTGGACAGCGGCCACAAAAACTAACCGCTCAGCTCTCATAATCATTGCACATGTGGCACCACTCCCAGCAGCAGTGACAGCAGGGCTCAGCTGCACAGAATAGTCTGAATTGAGTTATGGCCTCACAGCCACCTTGCTCATCACACTCAACTAAGCTGGACACAGGAACCTCCCAACCCAGGCTGGGGGCTGCCTCCACCAGCAGCTCCTGGTGTCCTCGACCTGCCCCCAGCCAGGCACCCGGAGGCTGTCTGGTGTTCCGCTCCTTTTCTCAAAGGCTGCCCTTCAAGAGCATTAGAGTCCCTTCTCTCAGACCTTCCCAGGGGACACAGACCCCTAGAGCAAGCTTGTGCTGCCGGCCACCACTGCCACCACAAGCTGGGCCACCTTCGCAATACAAGGGTCATCATCGCTCTATTTTACCAGCCTTTGAGTATTAAAACTGATCCCGGAATACATGTAAGACTAAGTGTTTCTTATGTCAAGGCAATATGTCCCCTCAGCTCATGTCCAGAGCATGCTTGTGCAAGATATAAGTATAGCACACAAACAAGCATCTAATGATTGACAAAATTATGATTTCAGTCAGTTTATATGGAAGGAAATGTACTTTTACACAAGATAACTAACGTAGAAATTTACTCTAAAAAAACTAAATAATAATAAATTTACAAAACCTTAACATTTTGGACAAAAGGGATAAAAGGAAAAAAACTGCAATCTAGAATGCACACAGCAATTACTAGTCCCGCACTCTGTGGTGGAGAATTGTATCTAGACACACTCACTGAACTGTTTGGGGCTGTTCAAAAATTTCGTAAAGCCTAAGGAGGGGAGGGGAGGGGTGTTTGGTGAAATGTGAGTGACAGTGGGGAGGCAGCCATGGGTTACATAACACTCAGACAACTCCAAATCAGTTAGGAAATTAAGCAAATCTCAAGAAATTTTTATTTAGAATTTATCTGGGATTCTTTGATATCATGGCATAAAATTACCAAGAAAACCTAACGATCATAATTCACAGGTATTTAGGTTTCTTATTTAATTGTATTGAAAAAGAAATGGACACCTACTAATTGAGAGAGAGAGA
>JACEEZ010020124.1:180000-202500 GCA_016584305.1 Chionoecetes opilio
ATACAACACATATCAGACCACTTAACAGCCTCAGTTGGTAGTGCATGAAAAGGTAATCATGAAGTTCATTATAAAGTGTATTATATCATCACATAAATTGGACACCCTTGGAGAGAGAGAGAGAGAGAGAGAGAGAGAGAGAGAGAGAGAGAGAAAAAAAAAATAATAAAAAAAACAACAACAAGGTGCGTAAAACATGCTATACATTAAATGGTGAAAATCAATAGAAAAAAAACTTACCTAACTGAAAACTGGTATTGGGATGAAGACAGCATTCCTGGATCTCACATTTCTGTAAACATAGCAATATGAATACCAGGAGCATGCATATAATACATGGGAGACCACTTAACAGCCTCAGTTGGTAGTGCATGAACAGGTAATCATTAAGTTCATTATAAGGTGTAAAATATCATCACATAAAATTGGACACCCTTGGGAGAGAGAGAGGAGAGAGGAGAGAGAGAGAGGAGAGGAGGAGAGAGAGAGAGAGAGAGAGAGAGAGAGAGAGAGAGAGAGAGAGTGGGGGAATAAATAAATAAAAATATAATAAGGTGCGTAAAATATGCTATATATTAAATGGTGAAAATCATCAGAAAAAATCTTACCTTTACTGAAAGTTGCAATTGGGATGAAGACCGCATTCCCGGATATCAGGTTCCTGCAAACATAAAAAACAATATGAATACCAGGAGCATGAATACAATACATGGGAGACCACTTAACAGCCTCAGTTGGTAGTGCATGAACAGGTAATCATTAAGTTCATTATATGGTGTAGAATATCATCACATCAAATTGGCAAACCTTGGAAAAAAAAAAAAAAAAAAATTACAGAACTAAAATATTGTGTATAAAGAACGATACATTAAACAGTGAAAAAATATATCAGAAACTTACCTGAACAGAAAACTGCACTTTGGCTTCCTGGATCTCACATTCCTGTAAATATAATAACAGTGTGAGTGTCAGGAGCCTCCCTACAATACACGGGGGTTACTTGACATCCTCATTTGGTAGTGCATGAAAAAGTATCATACTGTCTCAATAAAAGGTGTTAAGGATCATCATAATTCAATACAGCCATTTAAAACAAAAATCTCTATAAATAATATCAATAATTCTTGATATATAAGAATAATTAATATATCTATAATTTCAAGTAGATCAGGATTCAATAATTATCATATACACAATTTCAGTAGTAAGGAGTAATAAATGATATTTACCATACTGATAGCGAGTCCCTCTGAACACAACACCCGAAACATACAAGCGCCTGAAACAAAAGATCACATATTTAAATACACATATTTTTGCATACCTGCCATAATAATAAGCTTCGTAATGCTGCAGACTGTACAAGTGTGATCATAAACATATCACAAGTCTAATTCTACGGTATAATCATGATCAAAAATTTATATTCACGTGGATTTTCCTTATAAGCGAAGAGAAAAAAGAATTGTAGTATTAGTTAAGAATTCTTACCTTGAGTTTGATGGCATGATTTCATAGATGCTTCACCTCTGTCTGAAATTGTCTCTCACATACATATTAAAATGGAATATTTCAACATTCAGCATTTTAAACTATTCTAATAAACACTGAGGAACCTATATGGAACTAAACCTCAAATCAACTAACCATGCTTTGTTTCCTACCAAAACAAACTCGGATCCTTTGAGAAATAAGAGCAAGAAATCACGACATATTCTTAGTTCCCAATCACTGCTAAAAAAGTTAAAAATAAAAATAAAAATATATAAAGTAAAAAGGCTACAATAAAAAGTCCTACACCCAAGATTCTGCCGTCGTAGGAAACACAAAACTAAAAAAAAACCAACCACATATAAAGTAAAAAGACTAAAATAAAAAGTCCCTACACCCAAGATTCTGCCGTGAGTAGGGAACACAAACAGCCCTCCAGTGATGCCGTTTATTAACCCTCAACACCATACGAGACCATGACCTTGGTGAACGGCTCTACCCTCTTGGAGACCTTGCCAAGCGCCTGTCTCCGCAATTTCTGCAAGCGAAAGTCACACATATCAGAACAATTCACCCAAAGTAGTCACACATCAGATCAAGTTGTCCAAAATAGTCACACATATCAGAACAATTCACCCAAAATAGTCACACATATCAGAACAATTCACCCAAAATAGTCACACATATCAGAACAATTCACCCAAAGTAGTCACACATCAGATCAAGTTGTCCAAAATAGTCACACACATCAGAACAATTCACCCAAAATAGTCACACATCAGAACAATTCACCAAAATAGTCACACATATCAGAACAATCACCAAATTAGAAAATATCAGAACAATTAACCAAAATAGTATACATCAGACAATCACCAAAAGTCACATCTATCAAACAATTCACCAAAATAGTCACACATAGATCAAGTCACTCAAATAAATTAAACCTTCGCACCAGATCTTTCCTTGCTATAAAAAAATGTCTGTTAGCCATAAATTAAAAAAAATGAATATACCAATTAGCATAGTGACAAGGATACTACGGTATATCTATAAATATTGCTTTATTCACTAAATCATCATAGGTAGCCAATACAATGAAATTATCTGGCTTCAGAGTTACTAATAGATAAAGCAACAATACGTAAACTCTATAGCATAAAAAAATGCATCTATTCCATTCATATATGGACTGGTTAATCAGAATTCATCTTCCAGCGCCACATTTCTTTTACTCCAAATTTTTCTTCATTCATGCTAACAGGCTTCAAGGCTTCACTTCAAGCATACTGAAGATATATCATGTAATTGACAAGCCAATACAACTGCAATATATGGGCGGCGGACCAACTATCATCAACCTCCAGATTGATAATAAAATAGCCTACAGGCGCTATAGGCTTTAACGGGGGAAAAAAAAAAAAAAAAAAAAAAAAATATGGAATGAATTTTTTTTGGGGTTACACGTTGGCACTCATGAATTTTGAAAGAAAAAAAGAAAAGAAAGGGAGAAAAAAAAAAAAAGTTATTATTTTTGGGTGTTACAAGCTGCCACACATGAATTTTGAAAAGTACTCCGTGTAGATAAAAATTTAAAAGGTCAAAAAGTGTCGATGGTGGAGGTGCCTCTTACCTTATCCGTGACCCTCTTCTTGTAAAGCACAGCAGCCTTGAGTTTCCTGCGCGTCTCCAGTGTGGCGACAACACTCTTGTACTTCCAGCCCACCTCATGGGACAGGCGGCCAAGGAAACAATACTGCAAACAAGAGGTTCATCTGGCTGTAAATACTGCAACAACGTTTGATCCTCTACTGTTCACTACATTCATGAGGCAGTTGTCACCATCTTTACCAGACCCAACCATCAGTGGAAAAAAAAGCAATCCTATAAAAATAATTTCACTCGCACGTAAGCAGAATATCTTGGAGGAGAAACAAAAAGATCACATATGAATGCAAGTGCAGTTTCATTGGCATATAAAACTATAATTCATAAATTGACAACATGCGGGCTGACACGACCCCTTCTAGCACCGCACTCTTACCTTGCGGCCAGGCTTGAGACGCATGATCCTCAGGGCATCGGGCACCACCTTCCTGGCAGACTTATCATAGGGGGGAGGCACACCCTCAAAGCTCTTGAGGCGCTTCAGGGCTTCCATGCCACGCTTGGTCTTGTACGGCAGCATTCCTGTCCCCGGCAAGAACAAGGAGACCAAGATTTAGTCCACTAAACTCATATTAATGGGTGGATCACAAGTCATGGCGTTCACACAAGAGCTATGAGGATGATTTTACACAAGTGACATACGAGTACCTCAAGGATACGACTATACAAGAAGTGACATATAAGTAGCTCAAGCATACTACTATACAAGAAGTGACATATAAGTAGCTCAAGCATACTACTATACAAGAAGTGACATATAAGTAGCTCAAGGATACTACTATACAAGAAGTGACATATAAGTAGCTCAAGCATACTACTATACAAGAAGTGACATATAAGTAGCTCAAGCATACTACTATACAAGAAGTGACATATAAGTAGCTCAAGCATACTACTATACAAGAAGTGACATACGAGTACCTCAAGGATACTACTATACAAGAAGTGACATATAAGTAGCTCAAGGATACTACTATACAAGAAGTGACATATAAGTAGCTCAAGGATACTACTATACAAGAAGTGACATATAAGTAGCTCAAGGATACTACTATACAAGAAGTGACATATAAGTAGCTCAAGGATACTACTATACAAGAAGTGACATATAAGTAGCTCAAGGATACTACTATACAAGAAGTGACATATAAGTAGCTCAAGGATACTACTATACAAGAAGTGACATAAGTAGCTCAAGGATACTACTATACAAGAAGTGACATAAGTAGCTCAAGGATACTACTATACAAGAAGTGACATATAAGTAGCTCAACGATACTGCTATACACCGAGTGGTCGACTTACGACCGAGATTGGTTCCGACCAACCGGTAGTAAGTAGAACTGGACGATCTTTTATGCATTAATTATGGAAACTCAGGAAAATAGCAGGCATTATCACAACACAGAAAGGATGGAGGATAAGATAAGATACTTTGATCCTATCGAGACACTTTGCAAGTACCAACTACAAGGTTATTGACTATACAAAGCGCCACCACGCCAGGACGAACTTGGTGGACTCGAACCGCTGACCGAATGCTAGAAAGGATGGATGTGATAAGATTAATAATAAGAGGAAAGAAAGGGAAAGAAACTAAAAATATAGAATAAGAGAAGACAACTAATTAAAGACCCAGACAGCAAGAAGAAACACGTCAGGGAGTGCCGTTGAAAGAGGCCAGACTCCAGACCCACAACTGAACTGAGGTGATGTTATAAGTCTGTCACACACAAGCCCAGCCACTCACCCCGGACACATCGCTGGAAGATCCTGCACGGGGCGCGGTGGTGGAAAGGTCCTCGCTTGGGGTTCACGTTGCACCGTTTACGCAGGAAGTTCAGGTACTTCAGCTTGTTGCGGTAGAAGGAGCCGGAGATGTTGATTTTCTCACATCTGACAAAGTATGAACAAAAGTTAAATGACAAGAGCACCTCCAATTACAAAAGAAAGTAAAAGATCTATGCCGTAAAAAACTTTCATAGATATCTTCTATTTCAACAAAAAACTAAACAAATTATAAGATATCAAAAGTCTGTGAATAGCTTGTGTAGGGGTGCAGTCAGTTCGTACACCAAATAGTTGTTTCGTAGTCTATATGAAACCATAGTAGTTTCGTACACACAGCTCAGAGTTGAACTTGATTACTAGTTACGAAACGACACCAGATATGTACGAAAAAAAACTCAAAATCAGTGCATGAAACAAACAAAACCTGGGTACAAAACTCCCTGTAACCGTTACTCACCTCACCACCACCACACGCTGTCCTGACAAGGTGGTCTTGGCGACGATGGCAGCCAGGCGGCCCAGCAGATGCCCGGCCCCATCTATCAAGATCGGCTGCAGGGCAAGGCAAAGCAGGGTTAATAAAGGACTACTGCCACACATAAGAAGTAAGGAAACTACAAGAGGCCGCAAGACCTACACGAGGTAGTTTCTGTTACACACACCACTAACATAACTAAAATCAAAAGCCGTCCCACCACAAACCTACAAATATCCAGCCGACGAGGGACTAGCAAAATTTCTATCAACATTTAAAGTTTTTTTTTTTTTTTACATTTATGCCTATAGTGCCTATAGGCAGTGACCTCCAGGAGTAGGATGGCAGACCATGGAGGTTCACTTGAGGGCTGTGATGGTTGGCCCTCGCCCGTGGTGGCCCTGGCAGGCTTTTTATAGTGACGCCTGTGATTAGAGGCTCATGCCGCCCCCGTGTCCTCCGATGCACTCACACTCGAAGGTAGAGTTAATGGGCAGCATGTGGGTATTCTTAGGCCACTCGACGGTGCAGAAAGATTTTAAGTGGATTTATGGGTCTCACTCGGGACCGAACTCGGGTGAGAGAAAATCAGTCGGAGACGCTAACCACTATTCTACCGCCTCCCCCAATGTTAGTTCTTCTTCTTCTTGTTGAGTGCCATGCACGGCTGGATGACGCGGGCCATGCAGCCATAGAGGCGCCCACAGGTAAATGTTGCAAGCAATTTCAACGTAAGGCTACACACAGTAAGCCTACGGGATCTATGCTTGCATTACTCTGCCTCAAGGTTCTAATTTGAGTCTCCACACTAGTGAAGCTCAATAAGTCCTTGGGCTCTGTAATGTTGGTGTGTGTGTATATGTGTATATGTGTGTGTATATATATATATAAAATTTATATATATATATATATATATATATATATATATATATATAAAAGCTGCCTGACTATGTTGCTATGACGCTGCCTGAATGGGAAGCAAGACTTCCGTACAATTTCATACAAATTTCATACTAAGTAGTCAGTAAATGAGGATACCAGATTTTTTAAAAAAAGATCTTCGTTATTTTTCAATATTATACTAACGGAGTGAAAATATTAAGGTATTATATTCCTTCCCGAGGAAGATAATAGCCTACAGGCGCTATAGGCTCCAACGCAAAAAAAAGTAATTTCAGTTCGTATGCGTACAGGTGTAAGTGTATACAAAGAGACACCGTTGTGACAGGTGTGGTGTATGTGGTAAAGCGAGAGAGGCTGAGTGAGGCGTCTCTGCAGTATTCAGCGGGAGATACTTACCGAAAACACGTCAAAATATTCCATTTACTGACATCAAACTACGAAGTCATATATTTCAGGGAGAATATTACGCTGAAAGGCTAATATGGCGGCAATGTATTATCGTCCCGTCTATATTTATCAATAACAATACTCTTAGTATCACTAAAAATATGCCATAAATAAGGTATTTAAGGGTAAATCTCACCTTATTTCCCATTAAATAAGTCTATATATCTTGGGTAAACAACAAACATAAAGAACATAAGAAAATAAGGAAGCTACAAGAGGCCGTGAGACCTACACGTAGTAGTTCCCGTTACTTAACACTACCTACGGTCGGTCCTACATCCACCTTTCATCCCGACACTTCAAGTATCCATCTGCCCTGTTGACACGTTACATCCAAGTCTTGGTTATATTTAACATGGGATAAGAAATAGTCAGTATTAGAACATTCTGAGATTGTAGATATGAATTTAGCAGCTAAAAGTATTTCTCTCTATATTCATATCTGATGCCTGTTCCAAAGAGTCTTTGCCTCTTCCTAGAGCTTCCCCCAATCGGCCGTGACAGAAGGGTCTTCATTTATTTCTGTCTTTGCATTCCCTCCTTGCATGCTCTAATCCTCTCATTCGTCACTCAATCATGCCAGAGGTTGGGGAGAAATATGCCAGTCCACATCTGCTTCTTACTGTATCTGTGAAAGGTACATCCTAACAACTCTTTACGAGCAAAGTCCTTCAGCCATTTCTGTTCATCTTGTTGCAACACAATCTCCTCAGGGATGGCTAGATGTCTAGCACCAACTCCAGCCTTCTGCATGTTCTCCAACAGCCTTTTACACCCAGCAGATGTGAATGGACCCTGCTGGGTGTAAAAGGCTGCAGGAGAACATTAAATACATGTGAGATTTACTTCATGGTGTTGGGACAAGGTGGATTATTACAGCAAAACATGTGTAAGTACTAGTACATACTTCATACAAATTAAAACATGGCGGCCCAGTTGGTTTCTGAACGCTGATTGCTGTCAATGTCGCGAGGCCTCTGATTGGCCCTTGGCTCGCCGCTAAGTTACGAGGTCCCAATTACGCATTTTAAAACGATTAATCACTTTTATATTCGTGCACCGATATAGGATTGCGTAGCATTATTGAAAACCAGTTTTTTTTTACTTTCCATAAAAAGTCTCAGTTTAAGGCCTTCGTAAAAGAAATGACTCAATCAGATAGTAACACCATTCATATTAGCAATATTTTGTTGCTAATTATTTTTTTACACTAAATATAGGGGGATTTTTGTTTTAATATATTTCAATATTTCCGCATAGTTTTATGTATTAATTCACGCGCCTGGTGGCTGTATTTTGTTTCTTTGTCTTAGGGGGTTTTTGTTCACACTTTAACGTCTACCTTATTCTTCCTTCTAAATGAGCGGTGAGGTTATTTGTGTGATTAGCTGTGCTAATCACACAAATGCTAAATCTGTGCTAAAAGGCGCAGTGTGTTTGTGTTTATGGGACGTGTTTTTCACGTGTTTACTGAAGGAATACATCTGACTCAGAGGTTTAAGGGTCAAATCATCGAAAAAGTAAAACATGTTTTGCTCCTTGGTTTCAACACTAAATGAGGATCTGTTACTGTTTATAAGATACACAAATCATATACTATTAGCTCATATTTTTTCATAAATTATACGGGCTTCGTCAAAAAGTCGATTTTTGTTGTGGTGAATTTGAAGCTTTTTAGACCATCTTTTAAAACACGATATTTAATTAATTCTACGTTATTTCATTGTTTTTTTAGACTTATTATGTCCTATTTATCATTATTTTACTTTATGCGTGTTGATTTATTAATTATTTGCTGTATTTGATTTTGAAGGGAAAAGTTTGTAGCCTCGAGTCGGATGTCAAGATCAAGATATTGTATCATACTTGATGTCCTCTTGATGACGTCACATGGCAGTCATATTGGCTATTTATCCTTATTCTTATACCTCAATTAACACCTCCCCGTGCAATATTCAAGGCTATTTAAGGGGTAAGAAAGGGTGTGGGGCTGTATTGCATGATATTACCATTGACAAAGACTATGTACGATAAATAGGTAAAAACTGGGTATTTCTGGCTTCACCCATCTTATTTCGGTCAATTTATAGTTTCACCCAAACAACGATTTTCTGATGCGCCGTATGTTTTTCTGGTGTGTTTTTATGTGTTTTGAACGAATCTGCTAACCGTTCGGTTTTTTTTTTTTTTTTTTTTTTTGCAAAAATAAAAAAACTCCTAAACCTAACCTTTCCTAACAAAAAAAAAAAAACTAACCTTTTTCTACTTTTATATATTATATATTATATATATATATATATATATATATATATAAAAAAAAAAAAAAATGCGAGAAACGGTCAGCAGATTCATTCAAAACACAAAAACAGAAAAACATAAGGCGCATCAGAAAATCTTTGGTTGGGTGAAACTATAAATTATCCCTTATTTCTCTTATTTTCTAATGCTTTTTTAAAGGCAGAGGCAGCTGCAGCATCCTCCTCACTCACAGACATCCTGGGAACAACAGTTACTGAAGTCTGGACTTGAAACATTTAGGAAACATTGTTTCCAACCTTTGGAAACAGTTGGGAAACATTGTTTCCAAACAAAGTTTCCATCAATACTAGGGCAGAGAGAAGCAGGGCAAGGTTTGCGGGGCGGTGATCCCCACACACATGTAAACAAAAGTTTATTTCCGACAAAAGCGAGGGTTATAATGGACGAGTTTCACGGTCGTTTTCAGACACCAACTATTTTTTCTTGGCCTACAATAGGGGCTTGTTCTAATGGTGCTAGTTTTATTTTGCGCAAACCAAACCAAACCAAACCAAACCAAAACCAAAACCAAAAACCAAAAAAAGTATATTTTGTGGTTAAAGTTAGGTTAGGTTAGGTTTCTTTAAAACCTATAAGGTTAGGTTAGGTTTCATTAAAACATAAGGTTAGGTTAGGTTTCTTTAAAACCTATAAGGTTAGGTTAGGTTTCATTAAAACATAAGGTTAGGTTAGGTTTCATTAAAACATAAGGTTAGGTTAGGTTTCATTAAAACATAAGGTTAGGTTAGGTTTCATTAAAACATAAGGTTAGGTTAGGTTTCATTTTTTTTGGTTTGCGCAAAATAAAACAAGCACCTATTGTAGGCCAAGAAAATAAGGTAATTTGGTAAACCTTCAACCTAATTTTTTTTTCCCTATAGCCAACACCTGGGGACTGGCGGGATACGGGGTTTTTGTGGGACAATATGTGATTTATGCTCCAAAAAAAATCAAGCACTATATGTAATCTAACCTAACCTTAACAAAAGTAACTAACTAACTAACCCAATATACCAACCTAACTTTACAAGTATACTACTTACACAGTTACCTACCTAACCTAACCACAAGTTACCTGGAACCTAGCGGAAACAGGTATACTACTAACTTTAACACAAAGTATACCTAACCTTTAGCCCAAAGTATACCTAACCTAACCTTAACCACAAAGTATACCTAACCTAACTTTAACCACAAAGTATACCTAACCTTAACCACAAAGTATACCTAACCTAACCTTAACCACAAAGTATACCTAACCTAACCTTAACCACAAAGTATACCTAACCTAACCTTAACCACAAAGTATACCTAACCTAACCTTAACCACAAAGTATACCTAACCTAACCTTAACCACAAAGTATACCTAACCTTAACCACAAAGTATACCTAACCTAACCTTAACCACAAAGTATACCTAACCTAACCTTAACCACAAAGTATACCTAGCCTAAACTTGACCACAAAGTATACCTAACCTAACCTAACCTTAACCACAAAGTATACCTAACCTAACCTAACCTTAACCACAAAGTATACCTAACCTAACCGAACTGGACTTGAGGCACCTCATATTTCATAGCGGCCGTGTGGGTTAACCAAGGCTGAGCGCACTCTGGAACCTTTACAGATGTGAAGTACAATAAGCTTACAATACAGTGCGGTAGTTCATTTCAGTCAAAGTCGGAAGGATGAGTTCCAAAGTATTTCCAAAAATAGTTGGTGTCTCTGAAAACGACAGTGAAACTCTCGTCCATTATTACCAAAACGAGTGCCAGATTCATCAGTACACATCAAAACTATTCAGGAAAACTAAGGGTATTATTTTACGACGGCACCAAACTTCCCTACACAATAGGGAGCATGGTTTTTGTTTACCTTATTGTATGAGACATTTTCTCTGAGCTTTCCGTCGCAAATCAATAGTTTCGGATATATATAACATTTTAGGTGGGGGGAGGAATATGTCTCCTTGTTTACAAAATGCCTCCCTCTTCCTCTTCTTGTGAGCTGCATCGCTTTTGTATGGTATTTTATTAAACTTTTTAATTATTGGACCCAGTTAGGAGGTTAAAGGTTAGGTTAGGTAAGGTAGCCACGGGTGTGCCTCCGAAACAAAAGCGATATAGGTCACAAGAAGAGGAAGAGGGAGGTATTTCGTAAACAAGGAGACATATTCCTCCCCCCACCTAAAATGTTCTAATCTCCGAAACTATTGATTTGCGACGGAAAGCTCAGAGAAAATGTCTCAGAATACAATAAGGTAAACAAAAACCACGCTCCCAATTGTGTAGGGAAGTTTGGTGCCATCGTAAAAATGTACCAAACTAAGTTCCAAATCGTTGAAAGCCCACTACCAAAATTTTACCGAAAATGTATTCGCTCGAATCGTCCAGACACCAGATTATACAGTCATGATATAAACTGCTGTGTATCATCTTCACTGGCACATAAAAATCAGTAGCAATGCTATAATTGGTAATATATGGCGGCTGGCGACATTACAGCAGGTGGCAACTTAAGTGTTACCTAGGGTAAGGGTACGGGACCGTATCTAGTCAGCCATTGCGCACTTTGAATTATGAAACTCCTTGCACTTATATAAGGGTACCCATCATGATATTGGTTCACCGCGACGCTTATAACAAGGCAATCACACGCGACAAGTTATCGAAACAAACCACATGTGACATGCTGCGCCCAAAACACCAACCACACCATATCTTTCCCTTATTTACCCTTTAATTGAGCCAGCAACTCCATTTTTATCAACTATATCAACAGCAGATGCACTTATGTACCCGTGGGGGGCCTTATAAAGTAGTTAACACTTGTAAATATAGGTAAAACAGACGAAATTGTGCGCCTCACCTTTGCACTGAAGCCAGGCATGTTGCGGAGAGGCCGAAAGAGACAATATGGCCGACCCGCCTCTGCCTCCTCACCGAGATTGTGTCTCAAGAAAATAAATACCCCCACCACTAAAGGTCCGCGAGAAGCAATATATACTTATACTGAACTCTAGTTATAAGAAAAATATTACAGAAAAGTTACTAATCACTAATCGTATACGTATCAACCTCCTCACCGAAATGTTGTACCTCAGGAAAATAAATAAACTTGCACTGACGTCACGATCTAGCGGCTTCAAGCCAAATGCCGCCCGTCGGAGCGAGTTGGAGGACCAACAAACTCCACTTGCCGCCCGTGTTTGCCAGCTTATGGTAATTTTCCCCTACCAAATATATGTTTATCAGTATAAAGGATATACTGTTATCTTTGGAAATGTTTGTTCTATAATATTATCAAATAAAAAACCGTAAAACACACTAAAGAAATGCCATTATGAGACGCTCAAGAAATATGCATGAACTTAATATTCACTTAAACTCTTCGCCATTTAATATTTTGCGGGAAAACTTTTTACATGGAGAATATCAATAGAAGCGGAATTTCATTAGCTTTCCATTGATATATTTCGTTTTCTGATAAATGAATTAGCAGCATGCATAAATTAGCGTTAACTAAATAAATAACATCATGAAATCGGGTAATTTTTCCCGATTGATTATGTTATTTATTCAGTTAACGCTAATTTATGCCTGCTGCTAATTCATTTATCAGAATACGAAATATATCAATGGAAAGCTAATGAAATTTCGCTTCTATTGATATTTTCCATGTAAAAAGTTTTCCCGCAAAATATTAAATGGCGAAGAGTTTAAGTGAATATTAAGTTCATGCATATTTCTTGAGAGTCTCATAATGGCATTTCTTTAGTGTGATTTACGGTTTTTTATTTGATAATATTATTAAAGTGAGGCAACAGTTAGGAATTATTAATAAATCAGCGTTTGTGTATAGTATGATAGCGCTCTACGGTAAGTATACTCCATTATTTTGCGTATTTTCACCTTATAGCTAAATATTTCTCCTTTTCTTTTGAATTTGAGTACTTCTTCAATCAATATTCATTTATTTTGTCATGGATATTGCACCTTTATGAGAGAAATATGTCGTAAAACCAACTATTTAAAAGCTATTCAAATTAATTTAGTCTCCTCTTCAACCACTTTTTTCTCTCAGTTTTTATAGAGAACGAATCTCAATATAGCTAGAGACTATTTTATTATTCATATTTCCTCATTATAATCCACTGATAGTATATTATCCAGTCCACTGATACTAATTATTAAGATAGCATTAGATAGTCAGTGAGTAGTCAGTTTATAGTGCATTATGGGTACGTGTGGAGAGATATTAGCCAGGTATTTTGCCTTAGTGTGAGAAATAAGGGAGGGAAAAGTGCCGTGCATATTCTTAATTAGTCATTTTGAAGCGACTTGAAGCGAATGTACTCAGTAGACAGGTAGTTAATGCGGAGTCATTAGATAACTTTAAAAGGAGGCTAGATAAATTCATGGATGGGGATGAAAGGTGAATGTAGGTAGTGTTAGGTAATAGGAACTACCACGTGTAGGTCTCGCGGCCTCTTGTAGCTTCCTTATTTTCTTATGTTCTTATATACTTAATTAGTTATTTTGAAGCGACTTGAATCTCATGTTTGAAGTCACGCCTCCGCCAGTGTTAGTGTCCTATATAATCTCCCATAACAAGCTGAAACACGTTATTCCTCGCGTATCAAGAACATATAAGAACATAAGAACATAAGAAAATAAGGAAGTAGGAACTAAGAAAATAAGGAACTGAACTGAACTGAACTGAAACTGTTTACAGGGAGACTTATTAGATATATATTATCTTTCTCGCTCTCTTTCTCACTCTCTTTCATTTGCTATAAGATAACAAGTATAAATAAATAATATTTATGATACAAAGTTTCTGAATAAAGAGAGAAAGGTAGAATTTTAATAGAGACCCCTTAATATATGACTAATCTGAGGCGTTTTCTGCGGGGGTGCAAGAGAAATTTCGATTGCAAGAGAAAAAAATTCGCTTGCTCAAATTTCGCTTGCTGTTCAATCATCCTGAGAAGTTGATTGCCCGACCCGCAAGAAATATCTTGCGGGAGCAAGCGAAGAAGTGAGTGAAGTGCGTCAGCGTTCGGCTGACGTGGCGATCTCAACGACAGTTTCATCAATCTAACGTCGACGACTGCCGCTATAGTCGCTGCTTGATAAGGCAGTCACCACACTTGTTCATTGTTAACCCCTTCACGCCCAGATTTTTCCTTTGCTATAAAAAAATGTATGTTGTCGAACCATAAAATTACGAAAAGTGGTTGAATATACCAAATTAGTTAGTGGACAAGGATACGAAGCAGATCCTATCTGTAAAATGTTGCTTGTAATCACTAAAAATCGTCTAATGGTACCCAAATTGCAATGGAAATTACGTTCTGGGCCTCAAGGGGTTAATGTTAGATGTGCTATTAATCCAGCCACACTGATTCATCTGTAGATATCATGATCTGCAACAAAAACTTTCAACAGCCCAAATGGAGTGCAGGGAAGAGTTTGAAAGTAAAAGTCAGGCAAAGGATAACATGAGTGCCAGGCTGGGTGCCACTCCATGGTCTCAGCCTTGTTGTGGCACTCCAATGTGGTGAGGCTTTGACACTATAGGATCTCGTAGCAAGTGTCCACACGCACACTCCTGTACAAAGGAAGCAGGTCATGCTTTGTACCAGGTGATCAGTGTGGAAAGACTTGCTTAACCCCTTGAGACCCAGAACGTAATTTCCATTGTAATTTGGGTACCATTAAGACGATTTGTAGTGATTATAAGCAATGTTTTATAGAAATGGCCTGTTTAGTAGCCTTGTCGACTAACTAATTTGGTATATTCAGTTACTTTTCGTTATTTTATGGCTAACAACATACAATTTTATATAGCAAAGGAAAGATCTGGGCGTGAAGGGGTTATAATAGTTGGCCACTGATTGGGAATTAGAAAGTTTCAATTGTTCACCATTCAACGGAGCTAACAAAACTGAAGATAATAATGATGACAATGATTACGTGCAGAGGCTGAAAAATATTATGTTTAAGATATAACAGATTTTTGTTCACTGCACAAAGCTGGAGAACAAATATTTTTTTTTTTTTGGTGCCTCAGATTTTAGACTGATGCACCGATTGCTCTCCAAACATAACAGAGTGGAGAGCAATTACTACTTTGTCTCCTCCACCTCCTCCTCCTCCTCCTCCTCCTCCTCCTCCTGTTTAGTATCCTTGTTGACTAGCTAATTTGGTATATTCAGTTACTTTTCGTTATTTTATGGCTTAACAACAGACCATTTCTTTTTTTTTAGCAAAGGAAAGATCTGGGCGTGAAGGGGTTAAATTCCGCTAAAAAGAATATAATATTTTGTACCATTGAAATCACGGCAAGGAAGTCACGTGACCCAGGGTTCGATAATTGACCTGACATCAATTACTCGAGGTCAGTTTATTCATTAGTTTAGTTTATTCATTTAGTTTATTCATTTATTTAAGTTTATTCAGTCAATTTATTCATTCAATTCAGTCTATTCAGTCAATTTATTTAATTATTAGAATTTGAGGTCAGTTTATGCCTCAAGCGTGGGCGTGAGGCTGGGTGGGGCGGCGGCTTCTGCGGGCGTGGTGGTGGACGGGTGGGTTGTTGTGGTGGTGGGCGGGTGGGTTTTCGCGGTGGTGGGAGGGTGGGTTGTTGTAGTGGTGGGCGGGTGGGTTTTCGCGGTGGTGGGAGGGTGGGTTGTTGTAGTGGTGGGCGGATGGGTTTTCGCGGTGGTGGGAGGGTGGGTTGTTGTAGTGGTGGGCGGGTGAGTTTTCGCGGTGGTGGGAGGGTGGGTTGTTGTAGTGGTGGGCGGATGGGTTTTCGCGGTGGTGGGAGGGTGGGTTGTAGTAGTGGTGGGCGGATGGGTTTTCGCGGTGGTGGGAGGGTGGGTTGTTGTAGTGGTGGGCGGATGGGTTTTCGCGGTGGTGGGAGGGTGGGTTGTTGTAGTGGTGGGCGGGTGGGTTTTCGCGGTGGTGGGAGGGTGGGTTGTTGTAGTGGTGGGCGGATGGGTTTTCGCGGTGGTGGGAGGGTGGGTTGTAGTAGTGGTGGGCGGATGGGTTTTCGCGGTGGTGGGAGGGTGGGTTGTTGTAGTGGTGGGCGGATGGGTTTTCGCGGTGGTGGGAGGGTGGGTTGTTGTAGTGGTGGGCGGGTGGGTTTTCGCGGTGGTGGGAGGGTGGGTTATTGTAGTGGTGGGCGGGTGGGTTGTTGTGGTAGTGGGCGGGTGGGTTGTCACGGTGGGCGTAATAATCTTGATAGTGGGCGTAATAGTTGTGGTAGTGGGTGGGAGGATAGTTAGGATGGGCGTAATAGTCTTGGTAGTAGGAGGAAGGATAGTTAATGTAGGGGGCGGGAGGATAGTTATGATAGTGGGCGGGAGGATAGTTGCTGTGATGGGTGGGAGGATAGTTATGGTAATGGGCGGGAGGATAGTTGCTGTGGTGGGCGGTATTGCGGGCGGTGTTTGGGGCAGGAGGATGTAATTGGCGTCGTCTTGTAGAGGGGCGGTGATGGGCGGGAGGGTGTGAGGTGGTGTTGGTGGAAGAGTGGGCGTTGGTTGGAGATGGTTGGGGTTGGTTGCGATTTTCGACAGTAATGCGGAGGGGAGTTTTGGTGGTGGTTGGGGTGGTGGTGGTTGAGGTGGTGGTTGGGGTAGTGGTGTGGGTAGTGGTTGGGTTGATGGTTGGGGTAGTAGTGTGGGTAGTGGTTGCGGTGGTGGTTGGGGTAGTGGTTGCGGTGATGCTTGGGGTGGTGGTTGGGGTGGTGGTTGGGTTGGTGGTTGGGGTAGCGTTTGGGGTAGTGGTGCGGGTAGTGGTTGGAGCGGTGGTGTGGGTGGTGGTTTGGGTAGTGGTTGCGGTGATGATTGGGTTGGTGGTGGTTGGGGTGGTGGATAAGACAGTGGTTGGGGTGGGTGTTGGGGGTGTAGTGTGGGTGGTGGTGCGCGGGGCAGTTTGGCCTTGGCCTCGGGTGCCAAAGAGTGCCATGGCGCCGGCCACTTGGCGCCGCGGACCCTTCAGCGCCACGCTGCGGGCGGCGCGGTCCTCGCGAGGCGGCACCGTCACCGCCACATCGGGAAACTCCTTCTGCAGCTTCCGGATGTTAGCGCCGCCGGGGCCTATCACGTGGCGCCGCTGGTGTGGCGCCACTGCCACCTGCGCCTCCACCACCTCCGCCTCGTGCAGCAGCGCCTTGAGGCGATGCGCCGCGGCGGTAACCTGCCGGGGAGGTCCCCGCACCGTGACGGTGGCGGTCACGGCGTCCCGCGGCGGCGGCACCTTCACTACAACGCCGGGAAAGTCCGCCTGCATCTTCTTCAGCTTGGCGCCGCCAGGCCCGATGATGCAGCGCCGGATGTGGGGCGCCGCGGCCACCTCCACCTCCACCTTCTCCACCTTCCATGAGTCCCGCACGCTCTCCTCCGCACGCTTCTTGGCGCGCCGGACATTCTTCTTGGCAGGTGGCGGCGCCCCCTACTGCGGCGCGGCCTTTTGCGGCACGGCCTTCTGCGGCTCGGCCTGCTTCTGCTGCTGGGTGCACGGCGCCGCCTCGGTGACGGCGGGCAGCGCCTGGGCCTGCCTGGGGCGGTGTCTCTTGCCGCGTGCCAGCGTCCAGTCCTCGGAGGTGACGTGCAGGGCCTGGCCGTGCACGTACATCACGCCGGACACGAGGCCCTGGTCTGCCTCGGCACGGCGCGCCTTGGCCCTCGGTCGTGGTTTCTTTTTCTTTCGTTTAGATCTTTTTTCTTCTTCCTTCACGTCTTCCTTTGCTTCCTGATGTGCCTCTTCCTGCACCACGCTGGCAATGGCGGTGTTTACATCCTTTGCTTCCTGCTCAGTGGTTTTGTTTTCTTCTGTTACTGAATCGTGTTCAATGTTTTCCGGTTCTTCTACGACCTTTGTTTCTTCAATTAATTCACTGGTTTCTTTTTCTTGTACGATCTTCTCCGCGATAATTATTATTGATTCCTCTTTTTCCTCCTTATTGGCATAGACTTCCACGTCTACAGTTTTCTGCTTCGATTTGTTCTTCTTGGTCAGCCGTCGCCACAGCCGCCGAAAGACGTACAGGCAGCCGCAACAAGTCTTGGGTTCCTCGTCGCCTTCCATAACCTTGAGACTTGAATCTACCTTGGAAATCATCACTGCCTCCAATCTTACTTTCTCTCAGATTCCGTCAAACAGGCACCCTCGCAATATTAAAGATCTTTTTTTAAAAATCCACAAAGAGGTTGGAGGTTGGAGTTAAGACGCTTACGCTTCCCTTCACAGCCAACTCCAGGCTCACCAGCCAGTAGTCAGGTTATCAGCGTGTTACTCTTAAGCAGACTCTAGGATACATGTTGGAACCTTGTAGCGCGGAGGCAAAATATATATTAACACTTATTTGCTGTTCGCTGATTGGCTGGCGTGGTCAAAGGAGACAGCTGATTGGCTAAAGAGTAGTGAGGACAAGAAAGGCATCTTCCCTATCTCAATTCCCTTTCTTTTTACTCATATAAAATTTTCATATTTCCTTCCTTCCTTTCTTCCTTCCTTTCTTCCTTCCGTTCTTCCTTCCTTCCTTCCTTCCTTCCTTCCTTCCTTCCTTCCTTCCTTCCTTCCTTTCTTCCGCCCTTTCTCCCTCCCTCCCTTCCTTCCCTCCTTCCTTCCTTCCTTCCTTCCTTTCTTCTTTTTGTCATTCTTCATTACGAAACTTCCATGTTCCTATCTTCTGTAGGGACATGGTATCATTTTCCAACTGTCCTCTTACATGTAGTTGATAGTTAGAATTATGTAGTTTAGCAGATACCCTAGTTATGGACCAATAGGTCTTCTGGTGTCTGTTATTCCTATGTATTCCAATGTATTCCTCCTCTTCCTCCTGTTTTAACCTTCTCTTCTTTCCCTGTTCCATCCTTTCCTCCTTCCTTTCATCGCCTCTCGTTCCCTTTTTATACATACACAGGTTCTTATGATGATCAATATTTCGCGTCTCTTAATACTATAGTCTGTCATTATGCCAACCCTGTATTTGCCTGATTGCCGGGTGGATGACAAGACAAGGGACACAAATCGATCTTGGTAAAAAACACCTGTGATGAGAGGAGGAGGATAGGGAAGGGGGGGGGGGGTTATGAAACTGATATGAGGAAGGGGAATAAGATGATAGGAAAGAAGAAGAAGAAGAGGAGGAGGAGGAGGAGGAGGAGGAGGATTAGAAGGAGGAAGAAGAAAAGAAGGAGGAAAGGTGAGTAAGCAAAGCGTTTTAAAAGCATGAACATAACATAAGAACATAAGAAAATAAGGAAGCTACAAGAGGCCACGAGACCTACACGTGATAGTTCCTGTAAAAACATGAAACTGACAGAATAAGGAAAGGGGGGAGGGCGTGAAATGGACTACAAACAAAAGGGAATGCAATTGACTAAAGATAATTGGCAATGAGTTTTGATAGGAGAGAGAAAGAGAGACACATACACGGTTGGGTTATATGTTTACCTTTCTAAGACTCGTGTTTACAATGGTACCTTTTGAAAACCTTTTGTTTACATAGGCACTGAGCGTTGTTATTGAAAATTCGTATTTATATAACTATTATGTTTTAAGACTTGTTTGCAGTGATAACCTTTTAAAAATTTGTTTACATAGGTACCTTATTTAAGTTACCTTGTTTACTACATAGCTACATTGGTATCCTTTTTAACCCCTTGAGACCCAGAGCGTAATTTCCATTTTAATTTGGCTACCATTACACCCACTACATCATCACCCCCAAACATACTCATTAACACCCACACTCCCCTCCCCTTCCCTTCCCTCCTATCTAGGTAGTTTGTGTGCTGTGGGCGGGGCTTTGGAGGGGAGGGAAGGAGAGAAGGGAGAGGTAGGGAGGGAGAGCAAGGAGGGAAGAAGAGGTAAGTGAGAAGGGGGAGGTAGAGAGGAAGGGAGAGCAAGGAGGGAGGGAAGGGGAGGTAGGGAGAGGGAGAGGTAAGGTAAGGAGGGAAGGAGAGAGGAGAGAAGAGGTAGAGAGGGGGAGAGAGGGAGGGAGGGAAGGAGAGAAGGGAGGGAGGGAGGGAGGGAAGGAGACAGAGAGAGGACAGTGTGCAGGTAACTTGTGAAGCGGTGATACAAGATTCATAAGAGTTCTATCATCAATTTTACCATCATCACCACACTACTACTACATTACTATTTCTACACATCTACTCTGCCACTGCTACTACTTCCAACTACTACTACTACTCTCACTACTACACTACTACTACTACTACTCTACTACTACTACTGCTACCTACTACTACACACACACACTACTACTACTACTACTGCTACTATCTATTAATACAACTACCACTACTCTACTACTACTACTACTACTGTACTACTATTACAACTACTACTATAATACCACTACTACCACTACTCTACTACTACTACTACTACTACCACTACTACTACTACTACCACTACTACTACTACTCTACTACTACTACCACTACTACTACTACTACCACTACTACTACTACCACTACTACCACTACTCTACTACTACTACCACTACTACTACTACTACTACTACCATACTACTACTACTACTACTACTACTACTACTACTACTACTACTACTACTACTACTACTACTACTACTACTACTACTACTACTACTACTACTACTACTACTACTACTACTACTACTACTACTACTACTACTACTACTACTACTACTACTACTACTACTACCGCTACTACTACTACTACTACTACTACCACTACTACTACTACTACTACTACTACCACTACTACTACTACCACTACTACCACTACTCTACTACTACTACCACTACTACCACTACTACTACTACTACTACTACTACTCTACTACTACTACCACTACTATAATACAAGCATACTGTTTCCCCAAAAGCGTAAGTATTTTAGATATTTCTTTTCTTTAAACTTAATTTGATCTTTTCGCATCTCTTATTTTGTTTTGGGTAAGTTGCGTCATCTATTTTGTGAAGTAGTTTTAGTAATTCTTGATATATTGTTGTTGTTCTAATTTTTCTTATTCTTCTTCCTCTTATTTTTTCTTCTTCTTATGTTACTCTTAATGTTATTTACGAGTAGTATTGAAGTAGCCAACGATATTTTTATGATAGTTAAGGTAAAAGAGTAGGAGGAGGAGGAGGAGGAGTTGATGGGTGATAGGAGGAGGAGAGAGAGAGAGAGAAGAAGAGAAGAGAGAGAGAGACATAAGAGAGAGAGGAGAGAGAGAGAGAGGAGAGGAGAAGAAGAGAGAGAGAGGAGAGAAAGAGAGAGAGAGAGAGAGAGAGAGAGAGAGAAGAGAGAGAGAGAGAGAGAGAGAGAGAGAGAGGAAGAGAGAGAGAGAGAGAGAGAGAGAGAGAGAAGAGAGAGAGAGAGAGAGAGAGGAGAGAGAGAGAGAGAGAGAGAGAGAGAGAGAGAGAGAGAGAGAGAGAGAGCAGAGAGAGAAGAGAGAGAGAGAGAGAGAGAGAGAGAGAGAGAGAGAGAGAGAGAGAGAGAGAGGAGAGAGAGAGAGAAGAGAGAGAGAGAGAGAGAGAGAGAGAGAGAGAGAGAGAGAGAGAAGAGAGAGTAGGTGTTAATAGAGGCATAATTATAAACCCACAAAAATATGGTAATCTTACACCTTACCTGTTGATTTTTCACACCTGTGTTCTGAGGACAGATCATTATTGCATCATTAACGATTATAATGATGTGATATTTTCTTCCTTCCTTCATTCATTCATTCCTTTTTTCTTACTTTCTTCCTTCCTTCCTCTTCATTCATTCATTCCTTTTCTTCCTTCCTTCCTTCCTTCCAAATTTATCTACCTTTCTTGCCTTTCCTATTAATTATCCTTCCTGCATTATCTATTTGCCCTCCTCCTCCTCTTCCTCCTCTCCTCCTCCTCCTCCTCCTCCCTCCTCCTCCTCCTCCTCCTCCTCCTCCTCTCTCCTCCTCCTCCCCTTCCTCCTCCTCCTCCTCCTCCTCCTCCCATAATGCATCATTATCTTATTATCATTCATGTATTTTATTAATTATTCATCTTTTCCTTGAAATGTGTGTGTGTGTGTGTGTGTGTGTGTGTGTGTGTGTGTGTGTGTGTGTGTGTGTGTGTGTAGTGTGAGTGTGTGCGTGGTGTGTGTGTGTGGTGTGCGTGTGTGTGTGTGTGTGGTGTGTGTGTGTGTGTGCGTGTGTGTGTGTGTGTGTGGTGTGTGTGCGTGTGTGTGTGTGGTGTGTGTGGTGTGTGTGGTCGTGTGTGTGTGTGTGTGTGGTGTGTGTGTTGTGACGTGTGTGTGTGTGTGTACGTGTGTGGTGTGTGTGTGCTGTTGTGTGTGTGTGCGTGTGTGGCGTGTGTGTTGTGTGTGTGCGTGTGTGTGTGATTGGTGTGCGTGTGTGTGTGTGTGTGTACGTGTGATCGTGTTGT
>JACEEZ010020124.1:207500-210354 GCA_016584305.1 Chionoecetes opilio
AAGGCGTTGGGCCCCCCGCCGGAAAACCCAAAAATAAGGGAATTTTTTACATTGCTCTTTTTTTTGAATTTTTCAGGTTTTTTTTTTTCATTAGGATTTTTTTTTATCTGTTTTTTTTTTTTTTTAGTTTTTTTTTTTCTTGTATTTTTTTTTTTATTTTTTTTTTTTTTCTTCCCTTAGGTTTTTTTTTTTATTTTTTTTTTTAAAAGGGAAAAAAAGGGGGGGGGGGAAGAGAGAGAGAGAGAGAGAGAAGAGAGAGGAGAAGAGGAGAGAGAGGAGAGGGGAAAAGGGAAAAAGGGGGGAGAGGGGGGGGGGTTTTTTTTTCCCAGGAAATTTTTTTTTTAAACTCCACGAAAAAAAAGAAAGGGGGAAGAAAAAGGAAAAGGAGAGGAAAAAAAGAGAAGGGAAAAAAGGAAGAGAGAGAGAGAGAAAAAAGGAGAAAGAGCCCCAGCCCAAGGGAACCCCAAAACCCAGGCGTAAGGGGAAAAGGGGGGGGAAAAAAAAAGGGGGGGGGAAAAAAGGGAGAAAAGGAAGGGGGAAGGGAGGGGGGGGAAAGGGAAAAGGAGAGGGCCTTTTTTTTCCTTTTTTTTTTTAAACCCTTTATGGCGTAAAGAGAGAGAGAGGGGAAAGAAGGGGAAAAGGAAAAAGGGGGAAGGGGGAAGAAAAAAGGGGAAGGAGAGAGAAAAAAGGGAGGAAAAGGGGGGGAAAAGGGGGGGAAGAAAAAGAGGGGGGGGAGAGAGAAAAAAACCCCCCCCAAAACCGGTTTTTTTTTAAAAAAAAAACCCCTTTTTTAATTTTAATTGTTGGGTTCGAAAAAATAAAAAAAAAGGAAACCTAAATTAAAAGAGCCTTTTTTTTCGGGGAAAAAAAGGGGTTTTTGATCCAAAAAAAAAAAGAACACAATAAATAAAAAAAATGAGTTTTTTAATTAATGTTTATAATATAATGATTGGGGGGTATATTTTTAGGTAAATTTTCTCGTATTCTTTTCTTTTTGGATTTAGAATTGAGGAATGGATGGTTGTAGTGGGTAGGTAAAAATGTGTAGTGGTAGTTTGTGGTGTAGTAGTAGTGTAGTAGTTTGAAAGGGAGTAGTATTAGTAGTAGTAGTAGTAGTGGTAAAATAGATGGTATGTAGCCAGTGGTAAATAGGGTAGATTTGTAGTAGAGTTTTTTATAATTTAAAGTAGTGGAGATAGAGTTGGGAGAGTAGTAAGTGTTAGTAGTTTAAATATAGTAGTATAAGTATAGGGAAAGTATAGTAGTAGTGGTATAGTAGTAGTAGTAGTAGTGGTAGAGGTATAGTGTTTGGGGTAAATAAGTTTGGAGTAGTAGTATAATGGTAGTATATAGTAGTATGTACGTAGAGTAGTAGGAAATAGTAGTAGTAGTTTGTAGTAAGGGTTTGTTAAACATTGAAAGGGATAAGTATGGTGATGTAATGTGATGGTAATATCTTTTCTAAATTGGTGATTTGGGGATGGGTTAATTAAAACCCTTTTCTTGGGAAGTGTAAAAGGGGGGAAGGTAAGTGTTTTTGTTAGGGGAAATGGGTTTTGTTAGTGTAGTAGTATAGTAGTAGAGTAAGTAAGTAGTAGTAGAGTAGTAGTAGTAGTAGTAGGTAGTAGTAGTAGTAGTATAAGAGTAGTATAGTGGGTAGTTGGAATTTTCTATTGTAAAAATATTTTTTCTTTCTTGTGTTTTAATGTTTATTTGTAAGTTTGCTTGTGTGTGTGTATGTGTGTGTGTGGGGTTTTGTTGTGTGTTGTGTGTGTGTGGTGTTGTGTGTGTTTTTGGGGTGTGTGGGTGTGTGGTGTGTGTGTATGTGTGTGGGGTGTGTTTTTGTGGTGTGGTTTTGGGGTGTGTTTTTTGGGGTTGGTGTTTTGTGGGTGTGTGTTTTTTGTTGTTGTGTGTGTTGTGTGTTGTGTGTTTTGTGTGTGTGTTGTGTTGTGTGTTTTGTGATGTGGGGGTTTTGTGTGTGTGTGTGTGTGGTGTGTGTGTGTGGTTGTTTGTGTGGTGTGTTTTGTGTTGGGGTGTGTGTTTTAGGAATTAATTGGGTTTTCTATGGGTTTCGGGTACATAATTTGTCTCCTCTCCTCCCCCCCCCCTCCTCCCCCCTCCCCCTCCTCCCCCTCCCCCCCTCCTCCTCCTCCTCCTCCCCCCTTCCCCCCTCCTCCTTTCCCCCTCCTCCTCCTCCTCCTCCTCCTCCTCCCCCCCTCCTCCTCCCCCCTCCTCCCCTTTTTTTCATCGCTTCCCTTCCCTTTTATCTTTTCCCTTTCTATATTCCCTTTTTCCGTCTTTTTTTCCCTTTTTCTAAATTCTTCTTTGCTCCCCCCCCTCCTCTCCCCTCTCTCTCTCTCCCCTCTCTCTTCTCTCCTCTCTCCCCTCTCTCGCTCTCTCCTCTCTCCTTTTCCCTCCTCTTCTCCTCTTCTTCTCTCTCTCTCTCTCTCTCTCTCTCTCTCTCTCTCTCTTCCTCTCTCCTCTCTCTCTCTTCCCCCCCGAAAAAAGGCCAAAAAACCTTATCATATGTGCCCTTACTAATCTTTGAACGCTTTCGTCATATTATTTATTCACTACTGCAAACATTGTCTTGCCATTTTTTATTGTTTTTTTTTTTCTCTCTCCTCTCTCTCTCCTCTCTCTCTCTCTCTCCCTCTCTTCTCTCTCTCTCTCTTTTTTCCCTCTCCCCCCTTTTTTCTTCCCCCTCTCTCTCCCCCCTTTCTCTCTCTCTCTCTTCCTTTTCTCCCCCCTCCCCCCCCCCTTCCCCTCCCCCCCCCCCCCCCCCCCCCCAAAAGGG
Source organism: Chionoecetes opilio (assembly GCA_016584305.1). Classification (NCBI taxonomy): domain Eukaryota; kingdom Metazoa; phylum Arthropoda; class Malacostraca; order Decapoda; family Majidae; genus Chionoecetes; species Chionoecetes opilio. Next base: position 210,298 of record JACEEZ010020124.1, read on the forward strand.
TTGCCCCCCCCCCCAAAAAAACACACAAAAAAAAAAACAACACACACACACCAACAC
>JACEEZ010020125.1:0-15816 GCA_016584305.1 Chionoecetes opilio
GGCTATGGATAAGCACAGGTATTTGATGTCTAGATACTAGCGGGAGAGAGTACCAGTGGTCCAATTAATATTGGCTTGTAGCATAATTTCTACAACTGGTCAGTGAGGTTAAGCCCAGGCAGCCAGGCAGAGATTTTATAATCCATCACGGAGCATATACTTTGTACAGGAGAACCTCGTTTAACCGGCATCTAAAACAACGGCAGCCTCAAAACAACGGCACTAATCGACCCAGGGGCCTTTTTTTTTTTTTTTTTTTCTTTTTTTTTTCTTCACTGATAAACTCTGGAACTCTCTTCCTGATTCTATTTTTCCACTTTCCTATACTTGACATCTTTTCAAAAGAAGAGTAACAAGACACCTCCCTCACTAAATTGGCTCACCCCTTTTTTATTTTATTCTCTGACTGTCTTCTTTATAGGGACTGGCAACAAAGTGGCCTTTGTGTTACCCATTTTTGTTGTGCCCTTGGCCAGTTCCTTGTGATGGAAAAAAAAAAAAAAAAAAAAAAAAAAAAAAAAAAAAAAAAAAGGGATTTTGGGCGATTTTATAAGAGTAACTCTCAAAACAACGGCAAAATGCGTTATCCGGCATGCGCTCCCCCCCGAGGTGCCAGATAAACGAGGTTCTCCTGTATACTGTAATTGTGGTTTCTTTGTTGTGTCCAATGTTGTATTGGCGAGTGATCTGAGGCCATTGAGCCTTGGACCCAGATCCAGCAACGAGGTCGTATCTCCAGCTACCACCCGCTCTCCCACCGCCTAAATACTACCTGCCCTTACTACCGTATCAACAAGCTTCCCTCGTTAGTAGTTAACAGGTAGGAAGGCCCTGACTGGTTTTTTTTCTTTCTTTTTTCTTCCCCATCACAAAGAACTGGCCCAAGGGCACAACAAAAATGGGTACACAAAGCCCGTAGTTGCCAGTCCCTATAAAGAAAACAGTAAGGGAATAAAATAAAAAAAAGAGGGGTGAGCCAATTTAGTTCGGGCTTGGACGAGTAATGACGTCATCAAACTTGTCATCAGTCACCAGCCAATGAACAAACTGTTTCTAAAACTTCTCGACCATCACAAGTCAACAATTTTTTAAATCCCTGCATTATTCGGGTCCTTGCATTACTCGGACCACTCCTTGGCCCAATTAGTCCGAATACGAGAGGGTTTACTCTAATAGCAATACATTTACGAGATCCAAAAAAACAAAAAAAATGCTACACTTAAAGTATCGTCCAGACCCAATTTTTTTTTGCCTAATTATGTTGAGTGTACATTCAAAACACCTAATCCACCAAAAATAATTGATTTCCAGGCCTTATTTCCATACAAACACGACTTTTGTAAAAAGCATGCGAAAAAACATTTCTTCCCTCCAACAGGGCTACGCATGTTATTGATGACGTCACAAAAGGGACGCTCCAATGTAAACAACACTCGTCTGCGTCTGTGAGATCTGTCGGCAAATGTTATGATGAGCGATTGTACTTAGGTGTCAGACAGTGAATCTGTCGCTTTGATAGATCTAGAGTACGATGCTTAATCTGAGACCGAACTAAATGACACTGCTCGCGTATATGAGGAAAATGAACCAGATTGTGGATGGAGCCAACCCTATATGTTTGAGCCAGAGTACGAGGTGGATGAACAGGTGTTAGCGGAGCCTACTGAGGTTCAACACTACTAACACACACACACCAACAACACTACTACACACACAAACACTACTACAACACCACACAAACACTACTACACACACACACACAAACACTACTATACACACACTACTACACACATACAAACACTACTACACACACACACACACACACACACACTACACACAAACACTACTACACACACACACACACACACACCTACACACACAAACACTACTACACACACACACAACACTACTACACACACACACAAGCACTACTACACACACACACATACTACTATGCACACACACACAAACACTACTACGCACACACACAAACACAAACACTACTACTATACACACACACAAAACATTACTACACACACACACACACACACACACACAAACACTACTACACACACACACACACACAAACACAACACTACTACACACACACACAAACACTACTACACACACACAAACACAAACACTACTACACACACACACAAACACTACTACACACACACACACAAACACTACTACACACACACAAACAGTACTACACACACACAAACACTACTACACACACACACACACACACACACACACACAAACACTACTACGCACACACACACACAAACACTACTACGCACACACACACACACACAAACACTACTAACACACACACAGCAGCGCGGGAAGAGGAGCCTCACTTTTTGCTAACGTCACCGAGCCGTGGCGCATCGTCTGCCAGTTTGCCATGAGAGTTTTCGAAGCTCGGGGAATTTACAGATTTTGATTGAGGACTATTAAAAAAACGCTGACTGGATGCAAGAAGTGACAACATATTGTTGATAACACTCGATAATGGCTATACTCTAACTACATCAAATCAGGAATGATGAAATGGTCTGGACGATTGATTACTTTAAGAAGAATGAAATTCAAAATTCTTAAAGATGAATCGTTTGGATATGTTGTAATGCATATTTGGTCATTTTTTTCATCAGTGCAAGTCATTGGATAAAAACGTTATTAAGAGTTGAATTCCTTTAAGTTAGTTTTTTTTTTTTTTGCAGTTATGTATCGAGCTATGGATCTGAAAATGACTAGGATTATTTCGGCATTAGCATACTTTTGACATAAAAAAACATGATAATCCACCGGTAATTAAGAATAGTGTGACGCTGCCCTTAAGCTTGGACCATCTTTGTTGCTCCCCTCTGTATTCTTTCAATTCTTTCTTATTTTGCGGCGACCAAACCACTTCTGCATATTCAAACTTTGGGCGAATCCTTGTTAAAATTAGCTTTTCCAACATCTCATTGTCGAAATAGAGGATTGCTCATGAACAATCACTAATACGGTTGCCAAGATAGAATTTTGTATGGTAATGATGATGATAAAAGGAGTGTGTTCCATGGCATTTGGCGCATTTGATTTTGTGAATTTGAATTTGATGAAAGGGTTGGATTGTGTCCATCCAATGTTATGATCTGGCGATAAACTAACATATTTGCATGCGTAATGTAAATTTCATACTTTTAAAGAAAATATTTGTAATAATGATGTGAGGCTGCTTTCTGTGAGCTTTCTATGAATGGATTAAGCAAACAAAAACAATTTCAACTTTTTCAACAATTCTGAGTACAACAAAGTACAGTAAAACCCTCGCTTTTACGGACCTCTTTTAACGAATTTCAGCTTTAACTAACTTTTTCCCCCAATCCGGTACATGCGGGGATTTACCAAATTACAGTAACCGCGGAGACAACAGGATACTGGTTGTATGGAGCCTAAAAGGTAAGAAAAACTAGATCAACAGACACTTTACATATATTAGAAGAACTAATATTTAGCTGGAACAGTGAAAAAATTAACAAGCAGCGAAGAAGAATTATGAGATTAAGGTTTGCAGGGAAGGCAAAGACGGATCCTAAGGTATTGTTTCAGGTTTATAAAACAAAAAAGACTAGGGAATTAGTGGGGCCATTAAAAAATAAGCAGGGAGATTGTAAGCACGGCAGAGGATATGTGAAAAAATTTAAATGAATATTTCTTAAGTGTTTCTACTCAGGAGGATAAACAGACAATACCTGGAAGTGAACAGATGTTTAGAGGAGAGGATGATGAGAAACTCAAAGATATTGTGATAACTAGGGAAATGGTAGAAGAAGGTATAGACAGAATGAAGAATTTTCAGTCACCAGGGCCAGGTGAAGTGTATCCCAGAGTACTAAAAGAATGCAAAGGGGTTGTTAGTGAGGCGTTAGTGCATATTTTTAGGAAATCGATTGATACAGGGGAAGTGCCGTTAATGTGGAGGAAGGGAGATGTAGTTCCCATATTTAAGAAGGGAGACAGGATTAATGTCAAATTATCGACCCGTTAGCCTGACGTCAGTGGTAGGTAAATGATTGGAATCTGTTATTGCAAAAAACATTAGAGAGCATCTTAAAAGCATTTGGTAAACGATTCACAACATGGGTTCACCAAAGGTAAATCATGTCTCACTAATTTATTAAGTTTTTAGTTTATTATGAAACGGAAGATAATGATGAGGATTATCATATAGTATACCTGGACTTTAGTAAGGCACTCGACAAGGTGCCACATGGTACTCTTAAATAAGGTTAAAGCTCATGGAATAGATGGGAAGGTTCTTCGTTGGATTAGATCTTGGCTAAGTGATAGGCAACAAAGGGTTACAATCAATGGTTCTAAATCTGAATGGGGGCGGGTAACGAGTGGGGTTCCACAAGGGTCTGTTTTGGGTCCATTACTATTTTTGATTTACATCAACGACTTGGATAGTGGAATTAGTATGATATCAGCAAGTTTTGCGGATGTAGTAGGATTATTAGATCAGTCTGATGTAAATATTTGCAAGGAGCTTAGATAAATTAAATGAGTGGGTAGATAGATGGCAGATGGAATTTAATATTGATAAGTGTAGCGTTATGAATGTTGGTAGGAAAATCCTGGTAATGGGTTTACACCATACGCAATGTATCGCTAAAAAGATCAGAGGGTGAGAAAGATTTGGGAGTGCGGGTAAGCTCAGACCTCCGTCCCAGGAATCAATGTATTGAGGCTAGAAATCGAGCCAATGACGTTAGGATTTATTACCAGGAGTGTTAAAAGTAGAAGTGCTGAGGTTATTCTAAAGCTTTATTTGGCTCTAGTCAGACCTCACCTAGACTATGTGGTTCAGTTTTGGTCTCCGTATTACAGGATGGATATTGCCTTGTGCAGTCATCAGTGCAGAGAAGAATGACCAAAATTATTCATGGAATGCGTAACTTTAGTTAACCTAACTCCTCTGACTATGTAAAATTCTTTGACTATTTAACATCAAAAGTGGAGCACATCTCATCTCATTTATCTCATCTCATTTTCCTTTAGCAGAATTTCCATTCTTGGGGACTTCAATGTTCACCACCAGCTTTGGCTATCATCTTCTTTCACTGACCAACCTGGTGAACAAGCCTACAACTTTTCTATCCTCCAAGACCTAGAGAAGCTGGTGCAGCACCCGTATTCCTAACCGCCTTGGAGACACGCCCAACATTCTTGATCTTTTCCTAACTACTAACCCTTCTGCTTACTCTGTGAAACTATTCTCTCCGTTGGGTTCCTCCGATCACAATCTTATTTCTGTAACTTGTCCTATCGCTCCGGTGCCGCCTCGGGACCCACCTAAGCGGAGGTGCTTCTAGCACTTCAACTCAGCTAAGTGGGAGGACCTAAGGCAGTGCTACTCTGATTTTCCATGGAATGATTACTGCTTCCATGTCAAAGACCCATCTCTTTGTGCAGAGCGCATAACTGAGGTCATAGTCTCTGGCATGGAGACGTACATTCCACACACTTTCTCTAATCCTAAAGCCCGTCAACCTTGGTTTAACTCTGCTTGTTCTCATGCTGTCCGAGATAGAGAGGTGGCTCACAAACGGTACCGTAAGCATCCATCTCCTGAAACTCATGCCCTTTATATTTATGCCCGTAATCATGCCAAATCTTTACTTCAACTTACCAAAAACTCTTTCATTCATAGAAAATGTCAAAATCTTTCTTAATCAAATTCCTCTCGTGACTTCTGGCATCTAGCAAATAACATCTCTAACAATTTTTCTTCTTCATCTTTCCCTCCAATGCTTCACCCATATGGCTCCACAGCTGTCCTCATCTATTTCAAAAGCTGAACTCTTCGCTCAACCTTTTGCTAAAAATTCCACTCTGGTTGATGAAGGGCTTGTTCCTCCTTCTCCTCCACCCTCTGACGATATTATGCCTGTCATTAAGATCCTTCGTAATGATGTTTTCTTTGCCCTTTCTGGCCTAGATCCTCGGAAGGCTTACGGTCCTGATGGAGTCCCTCCTATTGTTCTCAAAAACTGTGCTTCTGTGCTTGCACCCTGCCTGGTCAAATTTTTCTCTCTGTCTATCTACTTCCACCTTTCCTTCTTGCTGGAAGTTTGCTCACATCCAACCTGTTCCTAAGTAGGGTGACCGTTCTAAATCCTTCAACTACCGTCCTATAGCTTTGACTTCCTGCCTTTCTAAAGTTTTTGAATCTATACTTAATAAAAGATTCTGAAGCATCTATCAGCTCACAATCTTCTATCTGATCGTCAGTACGGTTTCCGTAAAGGGCAATCTACTGGTGATCTTCTAGCTTTCCTAACTGAATCTTGGTCATCCTCCTTTAGGGGTTTCGGTGAAACTTTTGCTGTTGCCCTTAACATATCAAAAGCTTTTGATAGAGTCTGGCACAAATCTTTCATTTCCAAACCACCCTCATTCGGTTTCTATCCTTCTCTCTGTACCTTCATTTTAAGTTTCCTTTCAAACCGTTCTATTGCAGCTACTGTAGACGGACATTGTTCTTCTCCTAAATCTATCAATAGTGGTGTTCCCCAGGGTTCTGTCCTATCACCCACTCTCTTTCTATTATTCATTAACGATCTTCTAAGTCTAACTCAAAGCCCTATCCACTCCTACGCTGATGATTCTACCCTGCATTTTACAACGTCGTTTATTAGACGTCCAACTCAACAGAAACTAAGTGATTCACGGAGAGATGCCACAGAGCGCCTAACTTCTGATCTTTCTATAATTTCTGATTGGGGCAAAGCAAACCTTGTTTTGTTCAATGCCTCAAAAACCCAATTTCTTCACCTATCTACTCGACAAAACCTACCAGATAACTATCCCCTCTTCTTCAATGACACTCAAGTATCTCCTTCTTCTACAATGAACATCTAGGACTATCCTTTACTAAAATCTGAACTGGAAATCTCACATCTCATCTCTTGTTAAAACAGCTTTTAAGAAGTTAGGTGTCCTGTGGCATCTGCGTCCTTTTTTTTCTCCCTCTCAATTGCTTGCTCTCTACAGGGGCCTTATCCGCCCATGTATGGAGTATGTCTGACATGTTTGGGGAGGATCCATTCATACAGCTCTCCTAAACAGGGTTGAGTCAAAGCTTTTCGTCTCATCAACTCCCCTCCTCTGACTGACTGTCTTCAATCTTTAAATCACCGACGCAATTTTTGGGTTCTCTTGCACTCTTCTAAACCCTTATTTTCATGCTCACTGCTCTTCTGAACTTGCTAACTGCATGCCTCCCCCTCTCCCACGGCCTTGCTGCACAAGACTTTCTACTCATTCTCATCCCCATTCTGTCCATCTTCCTAATGCAAGAGTTAAACAGTATCTTTACTCTTTCATCCCTTTCACTGGTAACTCTAGAACTCTATTCCTGTTTCTATTTTTTCCACTTTCCTATGACTTAAATCTTTTCAAAAGAAGAGTAACAGACACCTCCCCCAACTAAATTGGCTCACCCCTGTTTTTATATTATTCTCTTACTGTCTTCTTTATAGAGACTGGCAACTAAGCGGGCTTTGTGTTACCCATTTTTTGTGTGCCCTTGGCCAGTCCTTTGTGATGTTTATAAAAAAAAAAAAAAAAAAAAAAAAAAAATTATGAGAAGAGATAGAAACTATTAAATTTACACTAACTTGAGAGGCGTAAAGTAAGGGGCGATCTGATAGAAGTTTTTAAGTGGATAAAGGGATACAATATAGGCGATGTAGGAAAAGTTCTTAAGGTTAGTAAGCAGGGTAAACGAGAAGTAACGAATTCAAGCTGGAAAAGCATAATTTAAAAGGAAATTGGGAGAAACTGGTTCACAATAGGGTGGTGAATGATTGGAATGGACTAAGTCGTCAGGTGGTCAAAACTGAGTCTATTGGCGTCTTTAAAAGGAGTCTGGATAAATTCATGGGTGGGGAAGAGGTGGACATAGTAGAGTTAAGTAAAAGGAACTACCTCGTGTAGGTCTCATGGCCTCTTTCTTGTAGCTTCCCTTACTTTCTTATGTTCTTATATTTAGTCATTTGTATATCCCCCACGGGCTTTTATGACACTCCTGATCTTATCTGGCATCGAATCAGTGAAGTCCCTGCAGGATTCCAACACTATTCCTTGGATCCAGTTTTATTTATGGCGTCAATGAGGCGCGGCACTGACGAGGTATCTTGACTTTCTAGTTGTCGTTTCATCTATGCCCACATGTTTTCAATTGGGTTGAGGTCTGATGAGTTCCTTGGGCCACTTGAAGACATTAATGTTATGGTTATCACCCATGTTGTCACTTTTTTGGCCCTGTGGCATGGTGCATTATCATGATTTGAAGATCTCTCACTGGTGCAGGTAAAAAAAAAATAATGGGTGTTCCTCCAAAACTTCAAAATTACAGGCAGCATTCATCGTATTTTTGCTAAGCAACACATCAGCCCAGCCCTACCCATAGCTCCACTAAAGGAAACCCCAAACCATGACGGAAGGAGGGTGCTTCACTGTGGTATGCAGGTAGCGGGGGTCTAAGGGGCTGATGTTTGAGGGCGACGAAGCTTCCCATATCGCTTTGCGCCACACTGAAATGAACTCATAGCTGAACATCACTCAAACGCCAGTCCTCTGCAGTTCTAGTATTTGTACTGATTGGTAATTCCAGCCGGGCACGGCGTCTGCGGTGAGTCAGGAAGGTGGTGGTGGTTACCCTGGTGGGGAACCGGGGCGCGAGGCCTAGATGCTTCTGGCAGCACTCCTGAATAGTGCGAATGGCAACTTCTCCAAGGAGATCAGGTTGCCCTGCTTTAATGTTCAGGCTATACTGTATGGGGTTTTAAGCCTCACGTTTCACAAACTTATCTGTGGCATTTGTAGTTTTTGAGAGGGAAACCCAAATCCTGATTTTTGAGAGGGAACAGTGCCAGGAGCAATATTTTGAGCCCACTTGAACAGAGCAAAGGGAGCTCATGCTACGCCATGTTTGCTCACTTATTTTTCCCCTTTCAATTAGGTTTGCCTCCCAAGGCAAAAATACGAGCCTTCTCGGTGTTATTCATCTTGCCTGGAGCCATCACTAACATGAATTTAAAAAACAGTAAACTCAAATAATGTCAAGTAGAAAACTAGACCAGGTCCTGATGTAAGGATAGACACTCAGAAAGTACTTCTTCCCCCATTGACACTGTGGAGGCCACTGAGGGTGTTGTCACGCACAGCATATAATTGGCAACCATTGAACATGGTGAAGTATATATTGTAAAAATCATACAGCTCACACACAGTCACAGCTTGGTAACCAAGGTCAAATCCATAGACTTGCGGAGCACCAGAAAAGGCTCCTTATCCTGGGTTTTTTCCGCGGTTACTGTAATTTGGTAAATGCAGAGTTCAATTCGGTCGTGGGCCAGCCGACCAGGTACATGCAGGTCGGTCGGCGGCAGTTGAAACAAAGCCAAGCGGGTGGTGCGCTAGTATGGTTAGTGGCGGTGGCCAGTATGAAGTTACAGTAAAAAGCCTTATAACTCGGCACTGTATAACTCGGAATTTGATATAACTCGGCATGGTAAAGACAAGTCTTTTTTTTTTTTTTTTTTTTTTTTTTAATATATATATAATATATATTTTTTTTTTTTATTTTTTTTTTTTTTTTACACCTATGCCTATAGCGCGTGTAGGCAGTGAGCTCCAGGGTGGGATGGTAGGCCCGGGAGGCTCACTCGAGGGCTGTGATGGTTCCGTAGCCCGTGGTGGCGCAGGCAGGATTCTTATAGTGACGCCTGTGATTAGAGGCTCATCCGCCCCTGTGTCCTCCCATGCACTCACAGTTGAAGGTAGAGTTAATGGACAGGGCATAGTGTTGCAGTAACTAAGTGCTCAAGTGATGTAAAATTAAGTTGTACAGGTACAGTACTGTATACAATACAGTACAGTTATGATTATAAAGTGATTAAAGTGATACCAGTGTTAAAATGTGACTGAGTCTCTCTAACATCTTCTACATGTTACAACAAGGCTCCCCTCTCCTTGGATTACATGCCTGCTGCTACCCGATCATTGTTAAGTGTAGTTTTTTATGCTTTTACAGTACTGTATTATTATTATTATTTTATTATTATCATTTTTTTTTTTTTTTTTTTTTTTAAACCCATATCAGAAGAGGACATTGTATAACTCGGCACATTGAATAAATCGAAAGGGCAGAGCCCCTATCGTGCCGAGTTATAAAGCTTTTACTGTATTGTTTTAATTTCTCTGTATGCGTAGTATTTGTGATGGCTGCATGTATGTAAGTATACAACTTTCATCTAATGTAACCAACAAAGTTCATTATACACGTAAATGGTCGGAAATAGCGAGGTTTCACCTTATATAATGAACAATGGTCGTTATGCGAAAAGAGCTGATCCCTTGGGTATAACTTTTTTTTTATATAACGTCGTCACCTACCCAATTGGTTCGTTAGAGCGAGCGTTTACTGTATACAGTGGTACCTTGACTTACGAGTTTAATTCGTTTATTGATCGAGCTCGTAACTCAATTTGCTCGTAAAATCAAACAGTTTCCCCTTAAAATTAATTGAAATACCTTAAATCCATTCCAGCCCCCAAAATCCCCCCCAATTTTTGAGTACCTATTGAGGGACGCACTCACCCTCGCCATTTGCACCCCATGTTTACATCGTGTATCATTTGTTGGAAAAGCTGTGGTTTGGAACTGCCGGAAAAACTTTTTGCCTCTCCCTTTTCCCCCATTTCTTTCGCCAGGTTTATCTCTGTGTATCGCTGGGGGTGGAACTGCCGCTAACGTACTGCACTCACCCTCCGCCATTTGCTTTGCCGTGTTTTTTACTCTGCGTTCAGCTTTTTGGGAAAACGCTGGGGGTGGAACTGCCGCTAAACGTTGCACTCCCCTCCCCCATTTGCTTCACCTGTGTGAGCCAACAAAACAAAATTTTCCCACGGGGGGTTTAACCAGTGAAGTGAAGATGAGACCGGGGAATGTGGGGATGTTGAGGCGTTGCTGCGCCAACTAGGGGCGGCGTCTCAAAAAAAAATCGCTCGTATTTTGATTTTGGCGCGCAACCAAAGCAAATAACCGACCGGCGACTGCTCGTAACTCGGAAAACTCGAATTTGGGCACTCGTAAGTCAGACCAGTGTACAGGGAGGTCCCGTTATACGACATTCATATACGGAATCCGATGATACGAATTTGGGAAAATTTTGGGTCTATTTTCAATATACGAGACGAAAACCCCTATGCTACGACATTCAAAGGGGGTAGTAAATTCCAAGTATTTTACTTAAGTAAATTAAAAGTTATTTACAAAATTATAAATCATTTTACAGGCTATTTTTTTTACCTGGGTTTGGTACAAAAAATTAATCAATCTGAAAATATGATAATTCGGGTGGCTCGGTACGACAATGTGCCTACAAAATTCACATCCCTAGCGATGTATTATATTTTCAATGCGCGAGACGAGTTTGTGGCAGGGGAAAAGGGGTCTGGCCCCCCCCCTTTCCCTTCCCTCCCCTACCCTCCGAGTCTTTTTTGTATCCCCGGGGGCAGCACCGAGGATCTTTTCCTCTTCCCCAGGTAAAGGGGAGGAGGAAAAAACTCTACCCATCATCCCTGAAACGCAGGGTTGGTCCCCCCTGTTTTCTCTCGAGCCTCGGAGAGGAAAAAACGGGGATCCCCGCGGGCTACGGGGCCAGCTTCCTTTTCCCCCCACCCAACATTACCATTTGGATGTTTTGCATGTTTTATGTTTAAAATTAATGTGCATTTTGTTATTTTTTTGTGCATTTTCTCTTTTCAAATGCTTTTTTAAAAAAAGGTAGTACAGTGTGGGTAAATAGATGCTGTATGTTTGTTGTTTTGCATAGTTTTTTTAGCTTAAAAAAACAGTTTTTTTCTTTTTTTTTTTAATTAGGGGTCCGGGAACCAACCTATTTTTACCATTTTTTATTGTTTGTTATACGAGATTTCCTTTACAGTATGCCGGGGTGGAACCTAACTGCTGTATCTTCGGGCCCTTCCCTGTACTGTATTTTACTCCCGGGGCCAAACATATATAAAAAAATTAAAAAACTTTAGAACAAAATTTAAGAGAGAAATTATTGATACAAAACCAAATTGTTAGAGCAAAAAATGAAAAAAACCTATTAATATATCCCAAAGCATAGATTTTTATCATAGGGAACCGGTTCATTTACAGAGGGAGCCGTACTGTTATCTAACAAGCCAGCAAGCACCAACTGTTTGTGACTAGCTTACATGCAATCCAAGGTCAAAAAAAATTAAAAAGTCAATACAATACCTTATTTTCCCCACTAGTTTTTTGGGTGTCCCCCTCCCTCTTTTGGGGCTTGTTCCCCAAGTTCATTTGCACGTGATCTCTTGGATCTTTGATGACTCCTGCGGTGGATGGAAAACATAAGTATTTATTTTTTTAAAAAAAAAAAAAAAAAAAAAAAATCATTTTTTTAATTTAATAACCCTCAAATTTTAATTATACCGTATTTCGGCGCATAAGACGCACCTCCGCATAAGCACCCCTTTTTTTACAAAGAGGTTTAAAGAAGAAAAAAAATTTGCAGTTTTTGATGGAATTTTTTTTTTTTTCGAAAAATTTTATCAAGTTAAAAAAAAATAAAAGATTTTAGGGGAAAGCAAAGTTAAAATTATGAGCATGTACCTAAATAAAATATTCAATGCAGGAATGTGAATGAAAAATTTCCTAGTTAAAATGTAAAGAGAATAAGTGAAACCCAAAAAATCGGTCATAAATCAAAATATATTCCCAGGATCCCCCCACGAATGAATTCTAATATTTTGCGACCTATGACTATAGTTTAGATTTAATGTTGTAGGTATTCCTTTTTTGTTTTCTGCTATGTTTTTTAACTTTGTGGAAATTTGCAGTATAGATATTGGTATTATTTTGGTAGTGGGGCTTTAAAAAGTCCTAGACTCTTACCGACACCATCGTGTAGCTTACATCATTATGGTTTTTGAACCCCCCTTTCCCATGGCGCAATTGAATAAAAAGGGGATTACAGGGAAATACCCAAATCTACCATTACTTCGCCAAAGTTAAATTAGGTTAAATCAGATTAGGTTAGGTTAGGTTGGGGTTGGTTTAGGTAAACAATATATAGAGAAATAACGAAAACTACCAAAAATTTTTGGGAGTGTGAAGCGTAGCAATGTTTCGGGGGCCCACCCGGAGGGGGAGGTTGCCTCCCCCACCTACACACCTGTGCAAACATTGATTTTCCCACAAAATTGAGAGCCAATTAATTCAAGACCATAAAACTATTCAGGAAGACTTTAAATTTTCCCGGCCCCGAAATTGGTGGTTGTCCAATAACAAAAATTTACGAAAATATTTTTATAACACGTAACCCCTGTACCTTGTTGTTTTTGTTGAATTGTTGAAGGCACCGTTTTCGGGAAACAGATATTTGCACGGTTTACACCCATAATCTATCACATCGCGAGGGTTGATTAGTTTCTTCAGGGGGTAAAGGTGAAGGGATTCCACTCTGAAAAAACACGGCAGCGTTTTCCCCAGCCCCGGCCCTTTTATTCACACTATTCGTCCGGTTCGTCATTTTCGGAGTTCCTGCTCACCCTCTAACAGACATGGGCCTCAGGGGCTATCTTTAAGAAATTTTTCATTAATAACTTCTGTCGGGGTGAATTAGAGGAGTTGAACTCTAAGACGTTTTTTTGGGCCTAAAGCCTTGAGAAAACGACAATTAGCATGGCCAGTCTCATTACGTTAAAATATTCTTCCCCCGAAAAACCCTTACGTGACAGGGCATGAGGTATTGGAGCCGTCGTGAAAGGGCGGCACACCCTTTGTGTAACACGTCAATTTGTTTTTAATGTAAGAAATTTTTAAAAGGTGTGTGAGACAGTGTCCCGTCACCAATTTTTCCCCTGATGGGATGGGTGATTCGGGGCCCGAGGCGGGCGGTGTGGGGCCGGTGGGTCTTGGGCTTTTTCCGGGGGACTTTTGTCCCCCTCTAAGGTACATTTCAGCCTTTTTAATAGCACTCTTTTATACAGTTTCCTTATTCGTAGAGGTACAGGTTTGGGATTGGGGGTCGAGGGGTTTCAAACGCCTATGCTGTCTCCTATCTATCCTGCTTACCACTGTACGGGGGCTAACACACACAGCACATACCCACCTGCACGGCTTAGGGCCCCCCCCCTGTCGGGACCAGGGTTAAGGCCGAGGGTACCGACGTGACCGACTTGTCTCCGGGCCCACCAACGCAACACAGCCGGTCATTCAGTCAGCTACAGGACCCACAGAGACACACACCCCTGCGTACCTCTTTTTTCCCCCCCTGTACAATGACTCCGTCAAATAAACTCAAAGCCAACGCCCCTTTTCCCACCTTTTGTATGGACAGACTCCCCAAGATACTACACTCCCTTCACCGCTCACCTCCTTCAAATGAAACTTTAAAACCCCTCTTTTTTTACTATTCCTTTATCTACAATACCCAGTCCCAAAAATTTCCCTCACCATTTTTTCCTTTCCCCCCATCTTTTCCCCTTTCCCAAAGGTTGTGTCCCAATTGTTTGGCCCCATGAAAGCGGGGTTTAAAGGGGAAAACTAATTCGGGATTTTTGTTTTTTCCATGGGTGGGGGGGAGGGTCTAGCGGGGAATTACCCCTGGGGGTGCACGGAGGGCTTTGCCGAGAGTTTTTTTCAGATGTTTTACAAAGGAAGCAGCAGGGGAGGTGATGATGTTTACCTACCCCGGCCATCTTGGCACACAACCCTACTTGTTGCCCCAGTAAATTTTTTCTCTTAAACTCAACCTTTTCTTTTATTATAAATTACTGTTGATAAAAAAGTTACAAATTTGTGCTCAGTGGGCCACTGCTCCCCGAGGGTCAAGGCCAGACCCCCTTTTGAAAACACCACCGCGTTTGCATTCTCTGCCCGAACCTTTTATGCGCTATTGGGCCCCATTAGACGCAGGTGAAATTTGCATTCCCTTTTTTTGGAAAAAACTTCGTTTATGCCCCCGGGGGAAAAAGGATAAATATATAAATTTTATAATTTTATATATATATATATATATATAATATATATATTATAATTATAAATAACCCCCATTTAAAGGACTCCATCTGCTACGAAAAAGCGGGTTATAAATTCAAAAAATCCGCTCTTTAAAAATGTGTCCCCTAGGGCGCAGGACGAGCGGCCCCGCCAAACCCGCATGTATCGTAAAGATTCTCGGGAAATCTTTTTTATAAATTTCGATAAATTTAGGGGGGGGCGGTCCCCCTTAAAAAATTGCTATAATAATAGTCTTTCAAATTTTGCTGTAAAAATGAATCATAGGAAAAATTTTAAAACCCTTGCCCAAAACCCAAAGGGGTTTTTTGATTTCTATATATTTGAAAAATTTGATTAAATTAAAAAAGCTGTTCCCTCTTGAGCAAAGGGACTAATGTATGTTTACATTAAATGTGGGGAATGAAAAAATTTAATGAAATTTTACCGAAGCTCTGTTGACCCCCCCCACATCCATGCCTGATGAAGAAAATGTTTGGGGGGAAAAATATTTGGGTTTTTTGAGAATTGGTGGTGGTCTAGCACAACGTTGTTCGTATCAATTCTTTGAGAGCGATTATTTTGCGAGGTTCAAAGGGAGGGCTTTTATGATAGATGAGGATATGAGTCCCAATAGTAACATCCCCCCGGAATTCACATAATTCCACTGTTTTATCCTGGAAATTTTACATGATTCGTTCTGTGCCTTTCCTG
>JACEEZ010020126.1:0-5000 GCA_016584305.1 Chionoecetes opilio
TTTTTTATTTTTTTTTTAAAAGGAAAAAGGGTTCACAAAATTTTTTCAAAACTGTCCAAATTTGTGGAAAAGTTTTTGTGTTGGAAAAATTTTGTTTTTTTGGGGGGAAATACTAGTTTTTGGTGTAAAAAATATAAACCTTGTGTAAAATGTGGCGTACTCCCTATTGTAGGTTTTTGGGAAGGGACTCGCCCCACCCCCAAACCCTCCACATTTGAGGCTTGCCGGCATGATTGCCCTCGGTTTCCCCTCCTTACAATAAAGTGTGTGATAAAATGGTTATTCACATGCCCTTCCTCACAGCAATTCTGGTCCTCAACTCATTTAGCGCCAGAATACATTTTTTGCGTATAAAAATTACCGTTTTCCCCCACAACGTCCCGGCTTGCACTCATAGCTCCGATTTCCTGTCCATCCAATGATGGATCCAGGGGGTTTAATAGTGTGGGAAGGAACATGCGTGACTCCCTTTTGCTACCAAAAGTTGCCGGTATCACCCCAATGGTAGCAAAATCCCAAAAGATGCCGGAAGAAGTGTTCGTTGAAACGCCCTTTATTGGCCTGTCACCGGAAACTTTTTCCGGCATTTTTTGGTTTTTGTACCATTTGACGCCTATCCAGCTTATCTGATCGGCATTTCTACCATTTTTGGGTACAAAGACGGAGTCGCGCATGTTCTTTTTCTCTTGCCCCAGTAGGGCTCTTTGCACATTTCACAGCCGCGCCACGCAGAATTGTACGAACTAACATTTCTTGAAATAAAAAATTACCAATCTTAGTGAAAAGAAGTTGTAGATATCTGTGTGAAGGGAAAAAAAGTCTGTCTGTATACGGGGAAATTAGCTGTAGATTTTGTATAGTAATAAAATATATGTAGATGAGGGGGAAAAAAAAAGTTTTTGGTAGAGTAGGGTAGGAGAAATAAATAGGTTTTTACTCTATATATACAGACACTTTCATGATAGGGTACTGCGGGGTTATTTTTTATTTTTTCGTATGATTTAGACTATAGTTAGTTTTGTTTTGTTAGGGAAAAGAAATGCGGAAAATGTTGAAAAAACCCATTTTAATGGCTGCGTGTGTTAACTATAAAAACGGGGATAAAAATTATATGTTGTTTTTTTACTTTTTATGAATAAAGTGGTTTTGGTGGTTTATTTGGTTTCAAGGGAAATTAAAGAGGGAAGGGAAGGAATGTTAAAATGCCGTAAAGCAGGTAGCTAAGATAAAAAATAAAGATCTTCGTCTCTGGTGGGAAGATCTCCTCCAAAACGCTTTGGACAACACCCGCACTTTTTGCCACCATTGGGGCATTTTTTGGTAAAAATACCAAAAGATGCCGGAAAATATCGCTCGTGTACACGGCCTTAACTCAAACATCAGTGTTTTAATCGTTTGGGGGATCAGTCCTCTCCTCCGTATTTGGGTTTAAAAATTTTAAGAAAAAGGAAAACTGGTGCAAGGGAAAACCAAAAAATATCTAGAAAAAAAAGAGCAAACCCTTAAAAGAAGCCCGTTCCCCAAACAAAAAGAAAAAAACGCTTCAGATCAAAATGGCTGAAAGTAATTCAATGGCCCCAACATAACTACTCAGGGTTTTGTTTACTCGGTGATTTGGGGATAAGGGGGGGTCCCCGCGGGGGACCTCAAAGGGAAAAACGGCGTGGAAGATTCAGTTTTTTTTGCGGAAATTGATTCCAGGTGCTTAAAACTGTGCTCTGTTCTCGGCAACACTAAGAGAAGACCTGAGGTAAGGGCTGAGGGAAAGGCTTCAAAAACCCAAGAAAACGAGTCAAAGAGCCTGTAAAAAAGGAAGCAACGGTAGTACGTAATGTGCCCCTACCATTTTTTTTCCTTTTTAATGAGCTCTGCTGTGCTTTTTTTCCTGGTTTAGAACCCTTTCGCCATCAACCACACCTCAGGTTTCTCTAGTTGTCGGAGCACGGAAATATGCACCTGGAATATCATTTCGCCAAAACACTCTTTTTTTTTCATCGTCGTATCTTCTTTTTGTAGCGTACATATTCATGGTTTGAATATTAAAATCCCTTTATTAATTGATTTCCTTTTGTTGTTTTCCTCTAATAAGTAGTGCTACATCATGGTTTAAAGTTTTTATTTGACGAGCCAATGAATACTTTTTGGTCGTACCACATCCCAAACCCTTTGCTTTGATTTATCTTATTTCCTCCAAAAACAAGTTGCATAACCACGGTGACATTCCCCATCCTTGCCTCTGGTCCCTGCGGTATGTCTTACCGATTTTTTTTGCCCCTACCCAATCGGGAGAACTCGCCGACAGAAATGGTTAGGTTGGTACCGGTCATTTCGCCCACTCATTTCGCCACACCATAAGATCATTTCGCCCCACAGGTCTTTTCCCCCACAGTATGGACCCATAGGAGCTAGGGTTTAGGTTAATTTTTTAGTGTGTGGGAAAAACCCCCAAACCCCCCTGGGAGGTTTAGGTTAGATTTGTTTAGGTTGGTTAGGGTAGGTTAATTTTTGGGTAGTTTGGGTTTAGATTTGGTTAGGTTAGGTTAGTTAGAGTTGGTTTTAGGTGGGTTTAGATTGGTTGGGTGGGTTTTAGCTTTGGTTAGATTTGGTTAGGTTTGCATTGGTGGGTCAGCCCCCTGCTAGGGTAGTTAATTTTGGTTAGGTTAGGTTTTTTTTGGTTGGCAATTTTCGTCTTTTTGCCCACAAGACTTTCGCCACTGTAATCAATTCGCCCACAATAAAGCAATTCGCCCACTCTAAAGTCAATTTGCCCACATCCATTCACGGGGTCATGTAAAATTATCTTTTCCCGGCAGAAATGGAATGAACCACCAGTAACCTTTGGGGGAAATGAGGTAAAAATTTTAGGTTTGCCCCCCAAATCTCCCACTTCCCCCAAACAATTTGGGGACCGTGGGAATGCGGGGTTTTTGGGTGGGGAACAAATTACGTCGGAAAAAAGTAATTAAAAGAGTTGTGTAGGGGGGGGAAAAAATTTCCCAGTGTGGGGAATTTTCCCTTTTATCTAGAGAAAATTCCCCAACCCAAAAAAAACCTAACCCCCAAATTAACCTACCCTAGCAGGGGGCTTGCCCCCGTAACCAAACCCAACCAAGCTAAACCCAATAACCTACCTCTAAATCTAACCCATCTAAACCCATTAATTTTGGTTTTAGGTTTGATTAGATTTGGTTTTGGGGTTTGGATAGGTTAGATTTGGTTGGTTAGGTTAATTTGGTTAGGTTAGGGTTTTCGGGGGTCAAGCCCCCCGCTAGGGTTGGTTAATTTTTGGGTTTGGTTAGGTTTATTTTTTGGTTTTGGCAATTTTCTCAGATATAAGGAAATTACCCTCTCTAGGAATTTACCCCCCCTAAAAAACTCTTTTAATTACTGTTTCCGACGCATAATTTGTTCCCCCCCCGAAACCCCCTTTCCCCAGGTCCCCCCAAAATTTTTTGGGGGAAGGGGGGAGTATGGGCAAACACTAAAATTTACCGTCATTTTTGCCAAGGTTATGGTGGGTTTATTTAATTTTTTCCCCGGGGAAATTGTTACATGACTCCGGACTGGATCGTGTGGGGGAATTGACTTTAAATGGGCGAATTGCTCTTTTATGTGGGGGGGAAATTTACTTACATTGGACGAAATGTCCCTTTTGGGGGAAATGACGAAAATTGCCCAACCAAAAAAAAACCAACCAAAGAAATTACCTACCCCCGCAGGGGGTTTACCCACCATATGCTAACCTAAACCCAAAACTAACCTAAGCTAACCCAACCAAACCCAAACTAACCTATCCTAACAACTTAATCAAAAACCCAACCTAACCAAATCTAACCTATCCTAACCACTCTAATCTAACCAAATCTAACTATCCTAACCCAAATCTAATCTAACCTAAACCCAACCAAATCTAACCTATCCCAACCAAATCTAATTAACCAAATCTAAAACCCAAGCTAACCCAACCTAAACCCTAAACCCAACCTAAACAATCTAAAACCCAACCTCCTCGGGGGGGGGGGGGGGGGGGTTCTCGACACATAAAAAAATAAACCAACCTCCTAGCTCCATATAGACTCCCTAGTGTGGGCGAAAGACCCGTGGGGGAAAAGACTCTATGGTGTGGCGAAATGGCATGTGGGCGAAAAGACCCGGGTACCAACCTAAACCCTTATGTCGGCGGTCTCCCGATTTGTGTAGGGACAAAAATATCGGGAGACGCATACCATCAGGTACCTGGGGCAAGGATGGGGAAAGTTTACCGTGGTTTTGGGAACTTTTTAGGTGGAGTAAAAAGATAATCAAAGCAAAGGTTGGTGATTTGGGACAATCAAAATTTCATTGGCTCGTCAATAACACTTAATCCATAGTCACACTTATTAGAGGGAAAAACAACAAAAAGGAAATCAATTAATAAAGGGATTTTTAAAACTATATAACCCTGAATATGTCCCCCTAAAGAGAAGACTGCCGATGAAAAAAAATCGAGTTGTTTTGGGCGAAATTGATATTCCAGGGGCTATATTTCCCGGGCCCCTGACAAAATAGAGAAGACCTGAGGTGATGGTTGATGTGGAAGGGTTC
The DNA here is from genome assembly GCA_016584305.1 of Chionoecetes opilio. Lineage (NCBI taxonomy): Eukaryota > Metazoa > Arthropoda > Malacostraca > Decapoda > Majidae > Chionoecetes > Chionoecetes opilio. The sequence goes on from JACEEZ010020126.1 coordinate 4,585, forward strand.
TAAACCAGGAAACAGTCCCCGCAGAGTCTCATTAAGAAGTAAGCAATTGGAGGGGGGGCACATTACGACCTACCAGTTGCTTACCCTTTTTACGAGGCCTGTATGACTGTTTTTTGGTTTAAAGCCTCGCACACAGCCATTCTCAGTTTTCTCTATAGTGTTGTCAGCGAGAAAAAAAAAAAGCCACAGTAATATAGCACCTGGGGTATCAATTTCGCGCAAAATAACTCGAAAAATTCTTCCATCGCCGTAGTTTTCCTTTTAGGTCCACCCCGGGGACCCGCCTTATCCCCCCAACACCGTGTAAAAAAAACCGTGACGTAGTTATGGGGTAGGGGCCTTAGGTGTTTATGTGCAACTTCAGGTTCTTGGAACCACCTTAAAATTTTCTCTGTGCAATTTCAATACAAAATTGT